>CAJQZP010000008.1:19587500-19787500 GCA_907164705.1 Parnassius apollo
AGAATCTGTTATGTTGATAGTGAAATGTAAAAGTAGGTCGACACATATTGCAACTGCGAAACTCTGCGAGTACACAAACATGCTGTGTTTCGGCTTTAACAATATGATTCACTTGACACTATCGGGAGTATCGATGGGTCTGAGGTTGCAGGTCGACGCGATAGTCGGGTTTCCTTCTGCATTATGTGTAATGTGGGTTAATGGTTATTTATTGTAACAGACTGCGTAATGCTAATGAAAGTATTCTATGCTTTCTGTTGCCACTGAATTATATTTATGTTTAATAGAAAATATTTGTTACTTCTCAAATTTCATAATTTAATGAAATAGATTTTTATTAAAACCCACACAACATCATATAAATATTGTATTGTGTTATCAACACGTGTCCACAACAAAATATAAACCTATATCAAAGATACAAGAAATTTGGAATAATAACCTTAACCTTATTGTTTAATAAAAAGTACCCGGATGACCGAGCTTTGCTCGGTTTTTTTTGAAATTACATTTAGATACAAATTACATACTGATGAATAATATTTTTTGATCTTATTGACATAATAGAAAAAACTGAACTGGTTATTTGAATAAAACATCATGAGTGCAATTAGCTTAATTAAAATTTTCGTATTTTTAAAAAATATTAAAAAAAGGGCTCGAAATAATAGATTTTCTCACAAAAGAAGGGAACTTGAAAAAAAAGGAAAAAAATCGGACCGAAGGCAGGACGCGAACCAAGGCATTACGATTTCGCGACCGCTCTATATCCACTTGAGCCATTACGATAATTAACACAGTGTCAAGAATTACCTTCTTATATTGTAGCAGTTTTTCATTGCCTGAAAACACGGACAAAAACACATTTTCTAAAAAATCCTAGCTAGATCGATTTATTGCCCCCGATACTCCCTGGACACAAAATTTTATGAAAATCGTTGGAGCCGTTTCCGAGATTCCGATTATATTATATATATATATATATATATATATATTAAATATATATATATATATATATATATAAATATATATATATACAAGACTTGCTCGTTTAAAGGTATAGGATAAAATAAAATTTTAACTGTATTGTCATTAACTATATTTTATCACTACACTGAATTTAGTAAACTAACTAGGCTTTAGAAAAGGAGAAAATTACAGCAGCAGTAAGAGAAAAGTTGAAAATACTCCCTACATTTGAGACAAACCCTTTTTTATCCAAAATGTATAGCAATAATATAAAATTGTGCAGATTCCCTTAAATAATTGGTAAAATCCGATAGCATTTTTATGTTTAAAATATGTAGCAAATCTTTTTTCTGAGATCATCTTTTTATTTGTGCTATTTTGACACTAAAGAAAGTCCTATTTTTGATGCTTGGACAATGTAGGTGCATTTTAAGTCTTGTATCCGCGCAGACGCTCTGCGACTGCGAATCCTGGATTCAGTGCGGTATAATCCTCCTGATTATACCATTCATTTATCATTTATACAAATTCGTTTGTTTTCCTAAATTCTAATTAGGATCCCTGAATTCTAGGTAGTGTAATATGCTTTAACTCGCTTATCTTATTAGCTTAGAACGTTCAGTCAGAAACTTTAAACACAGATTCCAAAAGCGAAGCTCCTATGTTTGTTTTATTTAATCAGTAAACTATTCATGACATTGTGCAGATTCCATTCTAAAACGATTTTTGATTTCGACAAGAAGGGCACCATACTTCCAATACTTGATATTTTGTATCATGACAAATATTCTTTCACCCAGCATTTTTACGTTTAATTTAATTTGTTTTGTTTAATTTGCAATGTTGGGACAAAGTAGGCGACAGTGTAAAAGTCGTTTATTCGCGTAGATGTTTGCTCTCAGACTGAGTTACGATCTTTAATTCAGCGAAAAGCAATTAGGAACTTCAAAATCACTTGTTTTCCATAATCCTATATAGAATTCCTTAATTCAGTGTAGTGTAATTAATATGCTCTTTGTGAGTCAGCTTTTTCAATGGACTTGATATCACATTGTCTACCGCAAAAAATTAAGATGCCTTAGAGAAAGAAGATTTAGAAAGCAAGCACGAATGAAGACATTGTGAATTTGTCGCAGTTTGATGGTTTACTTAGTGAGTTAATGTAACAGCTAGGCAGTCTAAACATGGTAATAGGTCATGAGTTGGATGAAAAATTCGGTTTAAATTTTATGTGTATTATATCGGTATCGGAATCGGAAAAAATAGCTTTAGGTGTTGACGCCGTTTGGAAATGGTTTCTCACGCAGTATGGCAGTAAAAAGAAATGAACTTAAATTTTCGTGACGACTCGATCGCAGTAAGAACAACGCGGCGGTATATTTCGTTCATTATTCTCTCAATATTGGAGGCCTTTGCGAAGTTGTACGACGTTATAGGCTCTTTTTTTAAATTGTATAGTACGTGAGGGTAATATGGTTTTTCGGTTAATATGGTCACTCTCTTATAACTCAAAATCTACAGTCTTTTTTTGCATAGAAAGTTCTGTAATACTCTTCAGCAGTCAATCAAATAAAGGTCAAATTAAAATAATTTTGTCGATTTTAGTATTGTGTTTTTAAGTAGATTTTTCGAAGTGTTCCTAATTATTGCCAAAGCTTATTTGCTATATTATAGTATACGACTTTTTGTTTTTATCTCTATCCTTCTCCTAGTTTTGGTTTTATAGGGCGGTAAAGCTTAAGGTTGCCATATTACTCTCACGTACCTTAATAGATATGATATTTATTATAATTATAACACGATATAATATTTGACGACGTGGTATTACTCCCTTTTAACATAAGAGTCCGTTTTGGTTGATATAACCCTCTTACTTATTTCTGTCACCAAACCCTAGAGCGCTACTATGTTAAGATAATTTATCGCATAAAACAGTATAATTACAGACTGTCCCATTTTTAGCTTTGTTCGTTTGTTTGAAGTTGTGCTTATGGGATCCAGTAGCTGCTTACCATCATATGGACTGTTAGTCCCTCCTCAAATAAGTTGTTAATTACATAGTTGGTACCACAAATAATTAAAAATAAAAATTCATATAATAATCTATACAAATATAAGAAAATTGAAGTGTCTTTAATGTCAAAATAACAGATTTTTACTAAATGCATATGAGATTATATATAACAAAAACACGATTTTAAAATTTTTGTCTGTGTATCGTTCTGTCTGTCTGTTTGTCCCGGCTAATCTCCGAATCGGCTGGACCGATTTTGACGGGTACCTGGCAGATAGCTGATGTTATAAGGAGTAACTTAGATTACTTATTAGAAACTTAGATTTTATTTTAGAAAAATAATTAGGTAGGTCCGCGCAAAAAATTAAAACAGCCAGTTTACAATGTGGATAGTTCTTACCTCGGGCAACGTTTGCGAATTATCCAAATGCAGCCCACCAACTTCAACAAAAGCCGGAACTAATGGTCGCACTTCGTTTATACTAAAATGGCTATTTGACAACACCAGGCTATAGTTCCGAGCTAACGTCTCCAGCTTTGGTCCCGGACCAAACAGACGATCTGCTATCACCTGTAAAAATTATGTCTGAATGGCTTATTAATTCTTGCCGACTTATTACTGTAATCAATTAAATATTGGTAATATATCCAGCTATGCATCCATACGAACACAGTCTATAAAAACCACCGCTGAACATAAATTGCCTTATAGCACAGAATACATAATAGTACAACAGGACACTTATAAGAAGGATTTTGCCATTATCTCCTCTTATCATGTCTCCCCCATATCATCTTGTGAGTGTCGTAAGAGGCGACAGGGGGAAACTTAAAAATGAGATAAGCAGCAGCATTTTCCTGATAAGAACCAAAAGAAACTGCGGTTGCCAACCCATCTGCCAAACGGGCGATAAAGGGGAAATCCCCCATATGAGACAATCAATGACGGAGGTCTACTTTCAGCCAAGGACTTTGGGTAGGCGGTAATTAAACATATAGAATGTCAATAATATAAATTAATAAGATATAAGATATAATTTATTACCTGTGAAGGATTTTGTGATTTGTACTTGTACATAACCTTAGCCCACAAAACAGCTATCGTGTTGACTAATCTTTCCCAAAGAGACATATGTTGTCCGTAAGCCATCATATAAGCTGGTACGTAGGCAGTTGCTTCCGGATTTCCCAGCTGTTCATTGACCCAAGGTAGAGGCACGCTTGAAAGAAGACCGACTACGGGAGCTTGAAACCTTCTACCGAAAGGAAGGAAGCACTCGCTTCCAAACACTTCAACAATGACCAAGTCGAAAGTGGCCGTAGAATTTATTAGAGCTTTCACAGCAGGCAACTGTGATACTATTTCACAAGCCTGAACACATTCCTTCATAATCTGTTCCAAGTTGTGAATGAATTCCGGCCTTAAGGAGTTGTGCTGATTCGTTAAGTTATTAGTGATTTCTGGTATTGTTCCTGCTAGGTTTATCTCTTCTATATTTGGTAGCGGATTTTTCTGTAACAATTACATTTGAAATTTTATAGTTGCTTAGGAGACAAAGACGAACACAATTATTACACATATGCGATCCGCCCTGACTTCGCCTGAGTTGGATCTATTAATGTGGCGTTATTTAGATTTGTGATAATTAGAGACCATTTATTTTATTAAATTTTCTATTTTTAGAAAAAAATCTTTGTTTTTCGGATTAAATATAGCTTAGAAGATCTCTCCTGGCATTGCCGTGATGAAACTTTACAAGATAGAAATCTTGTAATGTTTTATCACAATTGGTTCGACTATTCCGAAGATGAAAATATGAAAGCTATCTTAATATATGACAAACTGTTTTAAAAATCTCATTAGGTAAAAGTAAAAAAGGCTGCGTCAACGGTATTACAAACTATTCCATCAATTATGGATAAATCTCACAGTGCATTTAATTTTCCATTACATACTTATATTGGATTCCTTACAAAAAGAAATTATACACAACATATTCAATTAAAGACCTCTCTTAACAAAGTTTTGTGTACCAGTTTTGTTAGTAATTTTGCTAAAATGACAATTTTTTATTACATTTTTATTGTAGAGGGGGCAAACAAGCATACGGCTCACCTGATGGAAAGTGATTACCGCCGCCCATAAGCAACTGCAACACCAGAGGAATTGCAGATGCGTTGCCGGCGTTTTAAAAAGGAATAGGCTCTTTTCTTGAAGCTCCCTAAGTCGTATTGGTCTGGAAAAATCTCTGGTGGTAGTCGATTCCATAAGCAAGTTTTGCGAAGAAGAAAACTTCTTTTAAATCGCACAATGGTGGACCGCCAGTCATCCAGATGCTATCGCGAGTTTTGTCGCAATGTGCAATGGTGAAATTATGCGGCTGCAATTAGTCCGAACAATGCGTCAGAGCATTCCTCGAGGTGGATGCGGTAAAATACGCAAAGAGATGCAACATCTCTATGCATTGCCAGTAAGTCAAGCCGATCGGAAAGAGCTCGGTCGCCGACGGTTCGAACTGCTCTGCGCTGGATGCGATCAAATGGAATGAGCTGGAACTGGGGGCCACCAGCCCAGAAATGGGAACGGTAATCCATGTAGCCGGCATGAAATACTGTCCCGCTCTGCTGAGCACCCCAAGCTTTTTAGAGGCCAATTTGGCCATCTCTTCCAAGTGACAACGAAACTGCACGTCACTCGATATGTCGACGCCGAGGATTCCGATACTGGTTGAGGCAACAAGGGGAGTGCCTCGAAACTGAGGAGATACGACGAAGGGGTTATTTTTAGCGGTAAACGCGCAAACTTGTGTCTTCTGGGGATTGAACTGGACTAGATTTAGTCGCCTCGACTTACTCTCGACTGCAGACATAAGTTTGTCCCGGTACTCGGCGTCGTTTTCCCGAGATATATTGGCACGGTCGGTGTATAAAGCATCACCAGTTCTGTCGTCTGCATAGCAATAAATGTTACCGGTTTTCATGTTACATGTCATTGATATGCAGAAGAAAAAGCGTTGGTGGTAGCACGCAGCCTTGTAGAACACCAGCGCTAATGGGTTTGTATTCGGAGCTTGCACCGTCTACTACGATTAAAACTGGTGATCCAATTGCCCAATTTCTCGGGAAGCCCATAGGAAGGAAGCTTCGTAAGAAGCGCTTTGTGCCAAACCCGATCGATGGTCTACGCTCTTCGCCAACTATATAAATGTAACTTATTTATATTATTTAATATAATTAGTAACTGGAGGCAAAATGCCACTCCTTTTTGTATTTTACGTTAGATGGCACTGTCTTGAAAAAGCGAATACAACAATAATATGGTAGATTGTCGGCGTAGTTCAATTTATAACGCAACGGTTAAAACTAATTTTGGGTTTTATTAGTAAATATAATAATATACGAAAAGCCCGATAAAAAAAAAATATCTTATTTATTTTAATAAAACACATCAATCGTATAAAATAGAAATTATCATCTAAAGGAAGGAAATACCCTTAACCCCCCCTTTTTGAAGTTCCGTAATCGGATAAAAATAGCCTATAATTAGCCCCGGGTACTTAACTACCTACACACAAAATTAAATGGAAATCTGTTCAGTAGTTTTTGCGTGAATCTTGAATACACAGACAGACAGACAAAAATTCTACAAACCACAAATTTGGCTTCAATGCTCTTTATTTAGTTCCCTGGACTTGTTTTTTCCAGAAAATATTATAATTACAGACACGACTTTTCTACAGATTTATTATATGTATAGATATAGATAGTCATCATCGTCATCATTACAACCCTTCACAAGTCCACTGCTGAACATAGGCCTCCCCCAAGGTATGCCACAAAGCACGGTCTTGAGCCACCTGCATCCATCGACTTCCTGCATGTCTTACCAGATCGTCACTCCATCTAGTGGGGGTCGCCCTACACTTCGCCTACCGGTACGAGGCTGCCACTCGAGAACCTTTTTTCCCCAACGGTTGTCCGTTCTTCGAGTTATATGGCCGGCCCATTGCCACTTCAGCTTACTAATCTGTTGGACTATGTCGGCTATATAGATAGTGCTTGACTATTATTCTATTATTCCACACGACGATGTAATGGTAAGTGAGAATGTAGCCGCAGATCGATAACCGCACTGATTTAGCTTAACAAGTCTGTTCACTTTTGTTTAATAAGATAAATGTCGATATATCGTCATCTTTTGCGTGATGTACTAGGACGAGGGCCAACATTTTATTATTGGACTGATTTTGTCTATTAAATTTTAAAATTAATATAACATTATAAAAGGATCTAGATTAAATATCGAATATAGATAAATCGCGATAAAAGATTTACCCAATCCGAAATCATTCCACTGTATATATGCTGTACGTATTACGAGTTCGATGCGTTCACGCAGTTTACGATCTCCGGCGTTGCTATGGAAACAATCAATGGACGTTTTCCATTATTTATGTTTTCAATTAAAATCATCACATTTGTGACCAGCAGGGACAGCGTAAAGCGAGTAGCAGCGCGTGCCGTACGATAAGCGATGCGGCAGACACAGGGTTAAAGGACACTACCCTATCGTGTAAGCCACACACGCCGCTACGCGTCAGTCCATCGATTATCATCACTAAATTACTTTTATCGTGCCTGTTGCATACTTAATGCATTGTCTTAGTAATGAATAACAAATACTACTACACACAGTAATTTTAAAGTTATTATAAAGTTTTCAATTTAAACACTATTTGGCGATTTTTTTAAAGAAAGTATACTAGTAGAATACTAGGTAGGCAGTGCTATTAACAATAGCTGTATTAATGATAAAATCAATCCAACTCAGCCTAATGATCTTCTGCTAGTAATAGTAGTAGAGCCACGCTACGGCTATATTATGGTTGTAGCACGAATGGGTCGGTTAACCGGGTCAGAACCACGCTCTCACAGAATACCAGTGTAAAATAGCAGCGTAATGCTGCTGTGTTTCGTATGGTGAGTGTTGAGAACTGGTGCTTTTTACTGGCGTACTTTTTACTGGAATCGAGGCATTCCATCTTAGTCCTCAGGGGTGACAACGCATTTGCATTTTGATGCTTAGTTGAAGATAAATGTGGATGTCTATGAGCCACAGCATTCACTTACCATCAGATGGACTGTGTGCTCGTTTGTCACCCAATGGTATAAAAAAAATAGTAGTGTACAACGATCAACGATTGTGTCCGTCGCGCGCTGTAACGACTAAACACAACTTTACTCATAGTAAGTAATTGAAATGTAAAATCTACTCGTATTACTTACAGATTATATTTTTCATCGCCTACCTACTCTACATTTCAAATCTCCCATTTATTTCTAACGATGACAGTTTGCCATTAGTTGGTTACTGTCCTACTCAATTTAAAAAGGGTTAAAAGGTCAAGCAGTAATCACGACTGTGTCTGCCCGGTAAAACTCTTTCAGGTTTTACCGCCTAAAGGGCCTACACAGCTGCAGGACAAATTGCAGACTTACTTATTTTACGATAAGTTTCTTTATAGCATAAGGGTAACAAACGAGCAGGTCATCCACCTCATGGTGTGTCTGAAGACTAAGATGAAATGCCTCGTTTCTAGTTAAAGGGATCTACACTCACCATACGAAACACACTATCAAGTAGCCATTATATGCGAATATATATATATATACAAGTTTTCAGCAATGCTGTTAACTACAGCTGAAAACTTGTGTATAATAGCCGTAATTTATCCAGATCAGCGACGTGAAGCAGAGTCTAAGGCGCGAGGTGATTAATAAGGTAGTTCCTCCCTACAACGGGAAAGGCAGCGGTTGACTTTTATGGGATTATGAACAAGACGATAAGTATAACCCACTGACCTCTATATATATATATGGAGCCGTGGTAGCTCAGATGGTTAGCGCTCGCTGTAAATTTCACAGTACGCGAGCAAACCGGGTTCGATCCCCGCCGGCACCAATGAAATTGTTAATTGCAATTTTAAGTGCTGATTTACCACGTGCTCAGCGGTGAAGGAAAACATCGTGAGGAAACCTGCATGTCCGAGAAATAAGAAAAAAAAATTCGAAGACATGTGAAGTTCGCCAACACGCATTGGGGCAGCGCGGCGGACACTTCCTTGCCCTAAAACTCTCTCTCATCGATTGTGTGTGTTGAATGATTATTAATTGCGTTGTTCCTCTGTGGTTACGCGCCAAAAGAGATTTTCAATATTCTACAAAAATTTAAAATAACCCTACGATTTGTTTATCGCACTATCAAACGATTCACTGAAGATTCAAGCTTCAAAGATCGTAAGACGACCGGCCGAACTCGTACAGTTAGGACACCCGCGATCATTAAAGCAATGTAGGCGCTAATCCAACAAAATCCTGTTCGTAAACAAAAACTCTTAGCTCTTCAGATGGGCCTTAGCAGAACCACGGTCAAAAGAGTGATCAATGAAGACCTAGGACTTTGAGCTTATCGTAAGAAGACCGGACGTTTTTTGAACGAGCGTTTGTTTATATACGTATATTAAAATTCATTAATTTTATAAAAAGTTTTTGACAGAACTTATGACCTGACTAAGTATATAATTGTCATTTGATGTGCAATTTTCGTGCTTTATTGACCCATCTTTGAATTTTCAACTCACTCACATGTACTAGTTTCAACTGCTCAGAATGGAGGTCTCACTACAGTTTTAAAATCCTAGCTTTTAATTTTAATATCAATGGTACAGTCGCAAAGAGAAACACCATCTAAGCAAAGCAGAGTTTACTCTAGGTCAAGTCGCGGTTAATATTTGTGTCATTTGATAATATTGACCGTTAATATTTGAACTTAAAATTAAAACAGACAGTCTTGGCAATTAAATATGTTTTGTGGTTCTGCGCTTTTGTCAAATACAGTATTGTCCGTTTGTAGAAGCACCGAGTAAAGAGATAGTGGACGTTCTCATTAAGATATTCGATAAATAAGTTCAACAAAACTAATTTGTTGACTCATGCCCAAATACTCAAACACTGCACAATTTTAAGATGCCATTTAGTCTCGTGCTGTCTTTATCACATTAAGTCAAAGTGACTGTGACACTACGAGATTTAAAGAAATCGTAAAATTGAATAGCTTTGAGTATTTAGCCATTAGACTTTAACTTCAAAATGAGCAATATGGCTCATGCTAAACTAAAATACCAAAAGTTTTATCGTATCTTCATGGTTATACCACTGACCTCTACATATACATAGAGAGAGAGAGAGAGAGAGAGAGAGAGAGAGAGAGAGAGGTCAGTGGGTTATACTCATCGTCTTGTTCGTAATCCCATAAAAGTCAACCGCTGCCTTTCCCGTTGTAGGGAGGAACTACCTTATTAATCATCTCGCGTCTTTGACTCTGCTTCACGTCGCTGATCTGGATAAATTACGGCTATTATACACAAGTTTTCAGCTATAGTTAACAGCAGTGAACAATTATTCTTTTTTCTTACGAAAGACTAGCATCCCAAAATCTGGCGGTCGAATGTTCGGCGATGCATACTTTTGTACTACCTTAGACCGTTCAATGAATGTTCTAAAGTTATTACAACCACAATTTGGATCCGTCGATACTAAGATTTATGTTTCCATTGGCTGTAGGCTACGGTAATATATACGGTCATCAACATTATTAAACTGTTTTTAATCGAAAACAATTTTTTTATTTAAATTATCTCTTTTTAACCTCTACGTCGTTTCATGATAATAATTCAAATTCTTGGAACATCGTGAGTCATTATGAATTATCTTTCTTTTTGCGTCTGAATTGAAAATTCATAACGTGTTATTTGTATTGGGTCAATTTTTTTTTCTAGATAGGTTTAGTTCCCGAGAAAGCTATTTATTTATTTCTAACACTGACCAAAGCTCGGTTGCCCAGAGGTATTAAGTAAGCGATAATAAACAATTATACGCTTGGCTGATTATAATTATCTCTTCAATAAACAAACAATGTTTTGCGACTTTGCACTCCGTCGTTATCTAAACTTCCATCGATTTTGACTTTTATAAATTAAATTTTCATTATCTTTTAGACTAATGTCACACTACACGTCGTCATTCAACAGTTCATAGTTCAATTGTGCGTATTGTGTTAGTCGTGCGTCTGTATAGTAGTAGTAGTAGTATAACTTAAACATATCTCATAGGAGTAGCCCCTACGAGACACGTTTTCGCTAAGCTGTATCTATAGTTGCGTAGTCAATTTTTTTCATTTTTCTAATAGTAAATTGTCAGCTGCTGATTTTATTTCCCGGTCATGGTACTCCTTACTTTATTCCGCCATAAGCAAGGTTCATTTCTATATAATTCTATAAACTCTGCTAACCACTGTCTTTGCGTCATTTTTCTGCGTATGCGAAGAGGACAAATATGTACAGACCAGTTTCCTTTTCGCGATCGCAACACGACTGAAGGACCACCGCCTACGCACGCACAGTTTTAACTGATCAGTTCAGTCATTTCAGTTAAATAATATGTATCAGCAATATATCATTAGTTTTCTGATAACAAAAAACTGACAGTTTTCATCGTACACACACTCAGTTTTCACTGTCAGTTAAACTGACAGTTAAAAGTGATCGCGTGTAGCCCCTATCAAAAAATTACTACTTGTACAACCAAATTTTTTAAATTTAAAATTAAAGCATTTATTAAATGTCATATAGGCCCTGATTTTTAGCCTTGACCATGATTTGAACGAAACTACTTTTATGGATTTTATTGAGTTTTATTTACGTATTCTATAGAAAATAAAAACGTAGAAACGATCGTATAGTTCAACGTCCAAACAACCGTCTCACACGTCGGTCACCTCGTGAGTTAGGTCCCGATAGTTTGTCTATCTGTTTTAACTTCTTTTTATTATTTTGGAGTATTTATATAGTATTCTCATCTGGTTGAACAGTATACATATTACGATAATATAAAATAAAATATAGCCACCACACCTAGTAAAATAAATAAATAAAAATCAACCAGATGGAATCCTAGCACCGCACCGGTTAGTCTCACTTGCAAATGGCGCAGGGCCTTGGGACAGCTACAATTAAGGGGAAATATTACCTTAAATGGCTTAGCAAGATCCTCCGTTATGTCGAAAATATTGCAGCATTAATTTTGAAATAAATATATGGTAAAGTTGAGGATGAGCTTGTTTCTTCCAAGCTTCAAGACGCCGATTTTCTTTTTACAGTGAAAATAATGGTAATTAAAAAAAATAAAAACATTAGCCCTGCTTTATTGTTAGTTCAGTTAGTATGCAAAGTTTCATGATCTTATTTAAAGTATTTTATGAATAACAGCGGTTTAGAGGTAACAGTTGGAGGTAACTTTGGATTTTTTTCTATCGAGAAAATTTTACGGAATCATGTTTTCGTCTAACATAGTACTTAACATTAATCCTCAACTTTACTATATATTTATTTCAAAATTAATGCTGCAATATTTTCGGTATAACGGAGGATCTTGCTAAGCCATTTGAGGTTATATTCCCCCTTAAATCGCTAAAACCCACCAGACGGCAACCCTCAGCAGTGGAGTTGTCGTCTAGTTGGGAGACCTGTCGGTAGGCGATTAAGGGAGAAAGGTAAAGAACAAGGCAGTTTCCAATTTTCCAGAGCTACTGGTGTAGATTCCTGGTACTAGATTTCGTCTGTGCAAATATTTGGAGATAGAAAGCGCCGAACAACCGGAGATGATATGCCTAGGTGACTAGCTTGGATGGCGACAAGCTCGATAGATGTCGACAGTGGCATCCTTACACTACGGTATAGGTGTACTTTGTATAAATTCGGAGCATCTTTTTACGGGAAACGATTTTTACTTTTAGATATTCAATATATTGGTACGCGCTTAAATATAAGGAATCATTACGCCTATGATTTTGTTGATCTTGGTACTTAAGTACTTTGTGAAGTTGGCTAGATTTATTTGTAACTTTTCCTATTTTGGTTCTATTGATCTCATGACCAAGAATAAGTTCGTCTTAGAGTTATAGTTATATCCATATATAAGTCCATCACTGAACATAGGCCTCCCCCAAGGAATGCCACAAAACACGGTCTTGAGCCACCTGCATCCATTGACCAAGTAGTCACTTCATGAATTAAAAAATAATAATTTTAAGGTTGTAATTAATAAAAATGAATTATATTCAACACTGAACATATTGTATCATTTGTACATAAATTTAACTGTACGTTCAAGGTCAAATCCCTCAATCTTCACTGAAAGGCGTAGGCGTTCTGGAGTTATTCTATTTTATATAATTTTCAAACCAGATTCTCGTCAAGATAAATGAATAGCCCCGGTTCCGTTGCATCGATACCTTTCAAACTTAGTCTATGAGAGCCATCGATTAGTTGTTAATCTTGTAATTGGAGATACATCTTTAATCCAAACATTACTGATACTGGTATTTTATAGGGCCTGCTAGCCTGTATTCAGCCAAAAATTCTCCTAAAAAGGGCTTTAAACGCTTTAAGGTATTTATCACACCAACCGGTATAATCACAAATTTTTTCTTTCGTTGTGAATCGTCACTAATTATTTACTAAATCTTGGCATTATAATATTCAGGATATCGTTGGAGAGAATTCTATGTTCAGGAACGTCAGAATGCTAACATTTATTAATTACTAATAATATCCTCCAGACCGAATTTTAGTAACGGCAGTCGGACTCAACGGAGACAAGCCATCTGCACAGGACAGGATAATAGTGCACGAGTGTATGCGCAAGCTCAGGTGCGCTTTCTATTCCCTCACTCTCATAGTCCGACGGGACGGAAGTCCGCACGACTAGAGAGAAATCATGCGCAGGACCAAAAATACCGCTTTACATGCTTTCCAAGGTTTTACGAGGTGGAAACAGCGCCTACTTTCTCACTCCGGGACACAGAGAATTTCTTAATAAAAAACCTAACAACAGATTTTAACTTAACCCATGATTCATACCTAGAACCTCATGATCGTCGCGACTATACCACTGACTACACAGTCAAATTACTTATGAGACTATGAAGTAAAAAGTTATTTGTTTATTAACATCTTGCATCTTAGTTTCACGTCACATATTATCTGTGTCCTTAAACTGACCGATTCTTCGGTGGCGTCCATTCACCGGAGATTCGGTCATCTTACACAGTTAAATAATCAGAGTTGCATTGATATCTGGGGGAATATCACGAATACCACGGCTTATTTCATAATTTATATCTGCGATGCGTAACATGATCTAGAGTTGCAAGAAAGGATAGATAAACGCCCGACACAATCCGAATCAATTTAGCAGGTTTGGTATCGCAGATTCTTTAATCCTATTGCGATTGCTATGTTATTCATAAAATTTCAACCGACCTGGTGTCACATGCTTCGTATAACGTAGAATATTTTGTATCTACGCGCTAGGTGTCAAAAACCATTGAAACTATATCTATATATTGAAGTATATAATACTATAATATTGAAGTATAAACGTTGTGTTAATAAAACACCTTTAATTAAATAAATATCATAAGAAAGCAATTTTTTTTTTGGAATGCATTTACTTACTAACAACATGAAAGTGTAATGACACATTATATTACGAAGTTAACTAATTTTAAATTAATATTTAAATAAATATTTCAATGAAAATATTAAGTAATAACAAAATTTAAGGCAACTTTTTATGTTTTAACTTTTTTATGTTATAACTTTTTATGTGTTTGTTTTTAAAAGTCTATTAACAAATAATCTATCGTATAGTGGTGGTGTAAAAATATACACTACTCCATATCGTCCCGTGAATGTCGTAAGACACCACCAGATTTAAATTAAAACAGGAGATGGGCAGCAGCATCTTCCTGATAACTTGTGGCGCGATGACAGCATCGCCACAGACTCAATAAAAACTGCCCTTTCCAATCCGTCTGCCAAGCGTGGCTACTATGGCACAACTATGAGGTAATTTATGGGGTAGACTGTATGTTCAGCGGTGAACCTTTATAGGTTGTAATAGAAAAAAAAATACATGACAAATACATATTTTAATATATTATATTTCAGAAAATTCTGTTAGTATAGTTATAAGTTTTTCTATTTGGACAAACATAGTTAGTCATTTGATTTCTTTTTTAAACTGTAGTTGCATTTAGTCTTAAAAAAATGAGATCAAATTTTTATTAGTTAATAATTATTGTTTACGATAAAAAGATCATAATTAGTTATTTTACAAATTCAAAAATTTTATACATACCTTAGTAAAATGGGTCATAACTGTTACGTGATGTTGTCTCTTAGCCAGTGCTTCAATGAGGCGACCGTACATAGCATAGTGACTTCTGGTGTTAGTGGGCAGCACAGCGAGAAGTCGTGCAGCGTGCGCCGCCGCCGCACAGAGAGCCACCACATAGAGCAGCCGCGCCTGCATCTCACTGCCGTCTGTCGAAGATTGCCTGCCTTCCCTTGCTTTACCTACGAATGCCATTTGAACCGATAAGGACTGACGTCACCCCTAAGATCTATGCCATACTTTTCTCTGTGCTCTTTTAATTATCGACTACAAGACTATCAGTCGGCAGATATGCTCTTTACCTTTTTTTTTAATGCGTCTCCGTATTTTGAGTATAATTTCTAAATAGAGAGCGATGATAGAGGGCTATTTAGTGTGTTTATGTGAGTGATTTAATTGTAAATGTTTTTTTTTTTTGATATTGCTTTGTCTTCGGTCTTATGTGAGTATTCTTGTCTGTTTCTGATAAAAGTTAACTTATTACTTTAATAAGACTTCAGAAAACCACCAGAGTTTAGATATATTTTTTTTATTATTGTTCAAATTTGACTTGAATGAACATTTCAATAGTTTTAGTATTGAAATAGAAGAATTCATCTAGTACAAATTCTACAAATTAATTGCTATTGCAGCAAGTGCGGCTCTTACAGCGCTCTCGTAGCCACTCGTAATAAATGAGACTTTGAGACTCAGAGTTGAAGATTGTCAATCAGATTTATTATTTCTTAACCAACCCGTGCGAGGTTTTATACACCCTTTAAAAGTAAGTTTCGATAACTTTTTAGCAATATATTGCTATTTTGAAGCACCCAAGATGCTACAACTAGAAACAGTGAAAGAGCAAAAAATATCGTAACATTTTCAAACATCTATCTATTGAAGCACTGTGTTTTTTTTCCTTTTTGACCCTACGAGGCCCAACGAGCAGCGTATACCTCTCGTAATAGACAATCTATGGTGGATACCTATGTCAGCAGTGGACTTAAGATGAATAAAGTTCATGAAAAAACTTTTAACTCACGTTATTATTAACAGTAAATAGCATGTTATATACGTGGTAGGTAGAGCCGTGCTGCTGCTATATTAATAGTTGTAGCACGAATAGGTCGGCTCGACCGGGGAGGACCACAGAATACCAGCGTAAAATAGAAGCGTTAACTGCTGTGTTTCGTTTGATGATTGTAAAAAAACTGGAGACACCTTTTACTGGAAACGGGGCATTATATATTAGTCGTCACGGGTGACAAAGCATATGCATTTTGATACGTAGTTGAGGATAGATGCAGATGTCTATGGGCCGCAGCAACTACTTACCATCAGGTGGACTGCGTGCTCGTATGTTACCTTATCATATAGGTTGCGAAGTTATTATTAAACTACTCTTTTCCGCTAAAAAATCTAATCTAAAAAAATATTTACTTTTCTATGAATACAAGAATTATTTTTATCTATTTCTTGTTATTCTATTGACAGTTTCTAATGAAAAGGGTCTTCAGTTCTTTACACTCACCATATGAAACACAGTAGCATTAAGCTGCTATTATACGCTGGTATTCTGTAAGAGCGTAGTCCTTCCACATTCGAGCCTACACATTCGTGCTACAACCATAATGTAGCTGTACCACGGCTCTATCACGTTCTTTTTGTGTACGAATGATAATGGAACATTGTCTTAAGTACAGGACCTGCTGCTGCTACTGTGTTTGATCCATTAAGAACTACATATTTATAATAAACATGAGTTATTTTACTGTACCAACAATGTACCTTACTGAAAGTCCAACTTTAGATGTTTCCGTAGTGTACTACGAAATGTAATTACTATGTGCGCTTAGAACTCACTTAAAATAATCTCCTTCAGATCGAATTTTGACTACGGTCACTAGGCTCTACAGAGATTACTCATCTGCGCAAAACAGAATTATTCGTCATCATCATTTATCATTACAGCCCTTCACAAGCCCACTGCTGAACATAGGCATCACTCAACGAATGCCACAAAGCACGGTCCTGAGCCACATGCATCCATCGATTTCCTGCATGTCTTACGAAGTCGTCACTCCATCTAGTGCAGGGACGCCATACACTCCGCCCGCCGGTACGGGCCTGTCACTCGAGAACCTTTTTTCCCCATCGGTTATCGGTTCTTCGAGCTAGGCCGGCCCATTGCCACTTCAGCTTACTAATCCGTTGGACTATCTCGGTCACTCTGGTTCTACTCCGAATGTCCTCATTCCTAAGTTTATCACGTAAAGAAACTTCCAGGATAGCCCTCTCCATAGCTCGCTGAGCGACTGAGCTTCCTCATATGGCCGCAGTGAAACTCACTCTATATGAGGAAGAGGAAGGGAAACTCAGTGAAGTCATCACTGGCAACACGCACTGGTTGTACAATCTAGTTTTGAGGTATGCTTGACGACAAGATGTGTCCTAATCTCCCGAACGCTGCCTAGGCGAGTTGAATCCGTCGATTGACCTCTCGGTCGAAATTGGACTTACCTAGCCGAACTACTTGTCCCAGGCAAGCATACTCGTCAACAACTTAGAGCTTAGTGCTCCTAACAACCACCGGTATAGGTGTGACATATACATTACACATGACTTTTGTTTTGTCCATGTTCATCTTAAGACCTATCTGTTAGGAGACACTATTAAGGTCATTGAGCATAGTGCTAAGGTCCTCCAGCGATTCTGACATAAGAACTATATCGTCGGCAAATCGAAGGTGAGTGATGTACTCGCCATTGACGTTAATACCGTATCCTTTCGAGTCCAATAGCTTGAAAACGTCTTCCAATGCAGCGGTGAAGAGTTTCGGGGATATTACGTCACCCTGTCTTACACCTCTCTGCAGTTGGATAGGTTTCGTACTCTGGTTCTGTACTCGGATAGCCATCGTAGCCATACAGGTACAAACACTTCAGTACTTCGATATACCGACAGTCCACTTGTCACCGATGAAGCGACTGTGCAGCACCGTCCAAATTTCGACGGAATCAATGGATTTCTCATAGTCCACATACGCAAGACAAAGTGGCAGATTGTACTCTTCGGACTTCTGTACAATTTGCCGTAGGGTATGTATGCGGTCTATAATGCTAAAGCCATTTCGGAAAACGGCTTGTTCGGGAGGCTGGAAGTCGTCGAATCTGCGTGCGAGACTCGATGGAAGTAGTGCCACCATGGAGGACGAAATTGAAGAGTTTCTGAAGGATTTTAAGTATCGGTTTTTCAGAAGCTCCGCTGTAATACCATCCTCGCCCGGAGACTTGTTGTTTTTAAGAGGTGAAATCGGCAATTGTGAAGTTGAACTTGTAACCAATTGGAATACGCATTTGTATGTAGTATGTGTTGTATGTTGTATGTGTTGTACACACATATATACGTTTGTATGCTTTGAAAATTCAAGGTACACATGAGGCAGTCTGTTTTTCATTGTATATATTTGTCCTACTTTATAATTATTAGATATAGTGTATACTTTGTTTACCATCATGTATCTCCACAATTGGTATCATAGTATGTTTTTAAATTCCTAACTGTGATCTGTGCAGTACAAACTAGGAAAACTTACCTGTGGTATATTTGATATTCATTAGCTACACTTTTAATAAAATATCCATAAGCTTATTTGATCTTTTATTTTCTTCTATTTGTTCTTTTATTTGACTACTACTACTATTTCTTCTTTTATTTGAGCTTTTTATTTGATCCTAAAGAAATTTGGTCATCTTAAGGCAAGGATAAAAAAAATACATTAGGGAGACAGATTATTAGAAAGATAAATTAGTATTTGAAAATTTCACTTTTTCTAAATTATGATCAATCTAAGCATTTGACTGTTCTGAAGTTAGTTTCTGTTGAGAATAACTAAGTGACTATTTTTACCACTGAGTACAGAATCGCCGCACCGCCGCTACGGCTTACTACGACGGAAAACGAGGGTGACACTGAAAGTTCTTAGAAAATCAAAAACCTTATTAGTTTTATTATATCTTTATAAAATAGTGTCCATTTACATCAATATATCGCTGCATCCCATGGAACCACTGAGAAAAGCACATTGCCAGTTGTTCTTTTATTTTCGGAAATAAATAAAAATCGCAAGGTGCGGGATCGGGGCTATAGGGCGGGTGACCCAGTAATTCCACGTCTGACTTTTTTAGTCTCTATTATACGCCGCACAACACTGAAGTTATTTCTTCTCAGCTTCTGTCGTCGCCGTAGATTACCGTCCCTCACGCAGATCATCGGTAAGATTAGTGCGACCATTTTTAAACTCGTTAAACCAATTGTAAACAGTGGCACGAGATAAGGCTTCACGGTGAAAGGCTCATCAAAATCTATCATAACTTTCTTGTTGTAATTCAACATCAAATGACATGGAAAGTCAAAAAATTAATTTTGCGGAAATTTTCTTGCGTTAAATTCATGCTGACGTGACACAGACAATTTTCTATGTGTCGCCAAATCGTAAACAAATGACAAATTAATAAAATACATACACAATAATATTGACAGAGTTCCATTTTCAAAATTTGAACTTATTTTTTATTACATCGCTTACAAGTGGCCAGTTTTAAAAACTTTAAGTGTCGCCCTCGTAGCACAAAAATGCTAATTCTTGCTAACATATAATAATTTATATGCATTGTGTATGTAATAATAAATTTAATTATTTGATTTGTTACTATAATAATATGTTGTCTATTGGATTGTTTAGATAAACGTAGCTTTGATTATTATGTAATTAATATCATATTTCTCAAGTGGTAATAATTTACTCCGGCTACCGTCAATTTAGATTCCCTGCCAATTTTCGATGTGAATTCTATTTTACTATAATGATATTGTTTTGGAAAATCAACTCAACATAAACTCGGCCTACAATTTATATCCACTGTATATATCTACAATTTACTTTAGAATCAAAATGCGTTCACACCCCTGATAACTAAGATGGAATATCTCGTTACTAGTAAAAAAGTTTGATAAAGCAACAAATCTTGGTCAGAAAAATAATACGTCACCAAGCTGTATTAGTCATATACGGCCATTATTTTTTTAATTGGTACTCATTATCAGCCGTTGTTATTGTCGATAGTTCTTTCATAAAAATAAATATATTGCGCCATTGTTGCAATTATAATCTATTTTCTTAAAAAATTTGTATTCCAGTCCGTTTAAGCGGAATTTTTTTTATTATTGTTGTTAATTTTAAATAATTCAATTGCTAAATAATAATTTAAAAGCTTTAGGCCGTATTCAGTGCTCTCCTGACGGTCGGGACTGACGGTCAGTGCGTACGCACGCACTGACCGTCAGTCGGCTTTATGCATTCAGTGCTCCACTGACCACCGTACGGAACAGCAGGGTATAGTCGTGATGTATCCGTTTATAAATTGTTTAATTACTCTTTACTATTTGAGGCGATTACGAATGAAAAAAAAACGAAGAAGATATCACGTACATCCAGTTATTGCTAACAGGCTACTTGAAGGAGAATTCAGTACTCTGTTTTCAAAACTTAGAAATTATAATGAAAAATTCTCTGATTATTTTGGGATGTCAGTAAAAAGTTTTGATGAACTGCTGGCAAGAATTCAGGATCATATTAAACATCATAACATGTTTAGGATTCCAGTACGACCCGTTGAAAGACTTGCTGTGACATTGAGGTAAGATAAAATCGAAAATATTTTCGTAGTCGGGTGCTATTCCACTCATCAAATTTCTTTGATCAAAATATCAGTGCATTTTTCTAATAATATCAACATAAAAGTCAGCTTTCTCTTTTTGTTGGATAAAATTGATGGGTAGAATGGCTGGCACCCTTACATAGAGTACTTTTAAATATGAAATTAGAGACCTTTAAATATGAAATAGGCAAATTAAACATGTTTATGTGCTAAGTTTAATAAGTTTAATAAGTAATTTAGGTAATACAATCAGTTAAGTAATTTAGGGAATGCAATCAGTATTATCAGTATCATGTGATTGTCAGTCATTGCTTAAAATTAATATACTGAGACAAATCAGATGATGGGTTTTCCAAATTTTGTGATGTGCTCGTATAAGCGAAATTACGATTAGTTGTCACTACGTTTTGAAACGAAGGTTCTTCAACTGAATACAAAACTATGTCTCGAGATCCTGGTGATGGTATATTGAAGCTGGAAGCAGACAAAGATGTGATTACCGAATTTTGTGATGTATGTGCGATATTTGGATTAGTTCTCACTACATTTTGAGACGAAGGTTCTTCAACTGAATACAAAACTATGTCTTGAGATCCTGATGGTAGAGATTCTGGTGATGCTATATTCATGCTGGAAGTAGAAGATTCAGGGCGAGAGGTAGATGCATACATTGGTGAAGCAAGAGGAGTGATAGACGAAGGGCAGTTACAAATTTCCAGGGCTTTATTCATTACTGCAGTACGGAACATAACTTTTTGACGATTGTCGAATGTCCGTGTTAAAGGTAAAAGAGAATAAAAAAATGCCATATCGTCATTTTGAATAATTTCGCTGTTTTTTGTTAAAAACTCCAAGATGTTTTTATCGAAGTAGCTGTCTTCATTAGTTTTTGCGTTTTTACGCTTCCTTGATGGGTTTGTGTTAGGAGTAGAGCTAGATTGTTTAGTTGTGTTTGAAGAATCTTGTCTAACTTGGCTGGAACACTGTGGTTGGGTTTCTGGATTGGTGGATACTGTTTCAGTAGAACGTGGATTGATTGGAGACTCTAAATTTGAATCTTGTTTTGTATCTTCTCTTGTTTCATTTTCTTCAATAGAATCTTCGGTGTCGGCAACATGTTTTTTGTCAAGAAACTGTAAATGTTTGAAAAATACGTATTTGGTTCTCTTTCCGCCTTCCGATCCCGATTTCACAGATTTCATAGAATTTTTGCATCTCATGTAAGCATCTCTCGCAGTTCTCCATCTTTGTTGTACACTTTTTTCTGTAAATAATAAATAAAAAAAATTGTGTTTTTTGTTCCAGGTACTTAAGAACTGGACAAACGTTTTCGGACTTACATTTCAGTTATCAACTTGGCAAATCAACTATTTGTCTCATTGTTCGAGAAGTTTGCCTGACTATTTGGAATGTGCTTCACAGTGAATGTCTTTCGCTCCCTAGGTTCCCTGAAGATTGGCTTAAAATTGCTTCAGGATTTGAGCAGGTTGCCAACTTTCCGAATTGTGTAGGATGCCTAGATGGCAAACACGTGAGAATTGTTTGTCCCGAAAAGAGCGGTAGCTTATTTTTAAATTACAAGAAGCATTTTTCCATCAATCTACTAGCAATGTGTGATTCAGAGTATCGTTTTACATATATACATGTTGGTTCGTGTGGGTCAGACTTTGATTCAACAATTTTCAAGAATACTAGTTTGTACACAAAATTACATAATGGAGAACTAAATTTACCAAGTGCTAAGCCATTACCTAATACCACTGAACCAATGCCATATGTGCTAATAGGCGATGGAGCGTTTGGAATATCGAATAAAGTCTTAAGACCTTATGTTCGCAGCAATATGACACATAAAAAAGAAAATATTTAATTATAGATTAAGTCGGGCGAGAAGGTACATTGAATCGACGTTTGGAATAATGTCCAATAAATTTAAAATATTCCAACGCTCAATAAATCACTCACTGCCGAATGCTATTAAACTTGTTAAAACCTGTTGTATTTTGCACAACTACATTAGAGAAAGAGATGGCTATAAATTTGAGGATACGCTAACTATTGAAGGATTTCAAAATAATACCAACACTAACAACATCTCGGTTGTCAGATCCGGTGATGTTTTGAGAGATAAATTTGCTAATTACTTTGTTTCTGAAGTTGGCGCAATTCCGTGGCAAGATGATTCTATATTTTGATTGTTATTATTTAGATACTTGTATATTCAATAAAAAATATTTTTAATAAACACATTTTTTTACTTACCAAAGTCTTTTTTATCATTCTCAGACAAATCATTAAAATCGGGCAAAAGAGCTTTATACACTCCAAACCATGCTTGAAGCTTGGCATCTTTATCTTTGAATAAATCGTGAGATAGATCCCACAAAGGTGGTCTTATTCGAACTTCTGTTATCACACGTTCAGTGTCGATGTTATGTTTCGACATGATTGTACACGCTAACGTCCGTTCGAGTCCCGCTTCCGCAACGCAATAAATGCTCTGAAGCATTGCATAGCGCGTCAGTCACCTGACGTACGCAGCACCGACGCGCTCGACTGACCGTCTCTGTCAGTATTGCGTATGCGGACGCGGTCAGTGCTGCTCTGAATGCACGCATGGTTTCTATGGCGATAGCTACGGCAGACTGACGTCAGTCCTGACCGTCAGGAGAGCACTGAATACGGCCTTAAATACATGTCTATATCATCATGTCCGACATAGCCCAACGGATTAGTAAGCTGAAGTGGCAATGGGCCAGTCATGTAGCTCGAAGAACCGACAACCGATGGGGAAAAAAGGTTCTCGAGTGGCAGCCTCGTACCTGTAGGCGTAGTGTAGGGTGACGCCCCATTAGATGGAGTGACGACCTTTTAAGACATGCAGAAAGTCGATGGATGCGGGTAGCTCACTTGAGAACCGACAACCGGTGGGGGAAAAAGGTTCTAGCGTGGCAGCCTCGTACCGGTAGGCGTAGTGTAGAGTGACCACCCACTAGATAGAGTGACGACCTGGTAAAACATGCAGGAAGTCGATGGATGCAGGTGGCTCAGGTTCGCACTTTGTGGCATTCATTGGAGGAGGCCTACATTCAGCAGTGGACTTGTGAAGGGCTGTAGTGATGATAATGATGATGATGATGTATCTTCAACTCGTAACGCGCAATGGCAGCGTAAAAGAATCTACTACTCGATATCATTATTATTTTATGACTTATTATGCCGACTTCTTTCTGATCGGCTCAAGAGATTTTTTCGTATTGCTCGTAGTCTTTTATGCACCCCCTGTGGGTGTCCCTCACTTTGTTTCGTGAGGGAACAAAGTGAGGGACACCCACGGAACAATATGAGGTAATTCTCTTTCAGCACACAACATTAAATATCTTGATATACATTAAAATTGTCTGAAGCAATAACCCTAAGCATAAGTCTATTGTTCCACGCCGCTCAAATTTTTATAAACTTGAACTTTTCATCAGTTACTATTAGCAATCACTACGCTATTCCGTGTTTTGATTGTGATAGTATTGTGTAACGTAATATAAGATATTACGCTATTATTTTTAAAGCCGATACTGATACATACATCGAAACCAAACGTCAAACAAACAAATCGAAGCCAACCAGTTCCATGCAAAGTGACACAATATTAAAAAATTAAAGAAATAAATATATTAACTTCGGCCTCTCAGTATATCTATGAAAATTTGATGTATGTTTACAAAAACAAAGGTAGTTTTAGTAAAAAAAGAGTGATATACACTATAAACACTAGGAACAAACACAAGCTAGTGTTACCAGTTTCTCGACTCCACAAAGTCAGTAATTCATTCTTGGGGCAATGTATACGCTATTACACAAAAGTCCCAGAAAATATACAAGATCTCTCTATTACCAAGTTTAAATATTTAATTAAACAAAAAATGTATAAAAAGGGTTATTATGATATAAATGAGTACATGGTTTATATAATAACCCCTGGGAATGAGGTGGTCGCTTCCAAGCTGTTTCTAAAATAAATTTTCTAAATATTTTGTGGCCATTGACATTGTAAAATTTACTTTTAAAAAAAGTCTCGCTGGGTTTCTTGCTGGTTCTTCCCAGGACAGAGGTTTTTTTTTCGAACCAATGGTAAGGTAAAAAAATTACTTAATAAGAACTATAATAATAATTAAGAAGAACTATAGGGCCATTTCGATACTCTCAGTCTTTGGGAAGGCATTTGAATCGTTGGTTTGCCCGGTCTTGTCCTATCACATAAAGCATTTAATTTCTCCTTGCCAATCAGGATTTTTGGCATCTCGCTCAACGGTAACTAATTTGATCCCGTTTGTGGATTTTGTTTCTAGCTCCCTTGATTCCCGTATTACTGTAGACACCATATACACCGACTTTAGTAAGGCTTTCGATTCAGTTGATCACAAAATTTTACTGGGTAAACTTTCTCGTTTGGGTGTGTATGGCAGCCTTCTGGAATGGTTTGAATCCTATCTTTATCAACGCAAGTCGCACGTTGTGGTTAATGGCTACGCATCGCATTCCTTTCAGCCAACTTCCGGCGTTCCACAAGGTTCGCATCTGGGTCCAATCCTCTTTAATATATTTATTAATGATATCGTGGGTATCTTTGATCATGCTGCTTGTTTCCTTTACGCTGATGATATGAAACTGTCTATGCAGATCGGAGGTATTAATGATTCATTGCTATTACAGGAGGATCTAGATCGACTCGCTGGATGGTGTAGGGAGAACAGGTTATATTTAAATACTGAAAAATGTAAATTTATCAGATTTTCGAGATGCAAAACGAATTTGTCGCCGTCCTACAATATTGCCGGTCAAAAATTGCAAGAGGTGGACTCTATTCGCGATTTGGGCGTCATTATGGATAAAAAATTACGTTTTCACAAGCACATTGACCAGGTCGCAACAAAAGGTTTCCAGATGCTAGGGTTTGTGCTGCGGAATGCAATGGAATTCAAAAAGCCCTCAACAAAAGTTCTCCTGTATTTGGCATTGGTTCGTTCGGGTTTGGAATATTGTAGTCAGGTTTGGTCCCCACATTATGAGGTTCATATCAGGCGAATCGAGCGAATACAGAAGAGATTTCTCTGGCACCTATCCTACCAATCTAACAAAGCGAAACTGCTGCCCTCATATAAGGAACGTCTTGCCTATTTTAAAATGACTAGCCTACAAGGGCGAAGATTGTTTTTGGATCAATTGCTTTTTTATAAGATTATCAATGGCCTCATTGACTGCCCTGCGTTATTGCGATCTGTCAATTTTAATATCCCATACAAGTTGCCGCGTTGCGTACGTTACGTTCCATTCTCACCAAAAGGTGCCAAAAGTAGCTTAGGTCACCATGCCACCATGAATCGCTTACAGAGACAATACAACTTAATATCTAAGTCTTACAACATCGACATCTTTTCTGACAAGCCGTTGAAATTTAGACGCAAGCTCGGTCAGTTTCTCAAGTCAATGGTGTCTGTTTGATTCAAGTATCTATATCTATTGTTTGATTTTTTAACATATAAAAATAATGATTGTTAAATGATGATTAAAATGTTTTAAGTAGTCATTTGCTTAGTGTTAACTAACCTATTTAAGTTTTATTTGCATAGTCCACATTTGCATGCCGTGGCAGCCTATAATTAAGATGACGCTTAGCTTTAGTTTGATATTCATGTTACCTTAAAATCCATGTATTAAGTGTTCGTCTTGTTGGTTGTCCTTTTAAATAAAAAAAAAAAAAAAAAAAAAAGAATTACTTGTAAGCCATATTAAATAAAAAATTACTCTATTCAATCGCACTGCTTATACGTCTATGTTACGTGTATACGTTTTATGACTATGCTTAATATCAATCATCTACTTGAAACACTCGAAGAAAGTTGTTACAGGTGACGGGCACCAAGGTGATGTTTTCCGTTTTCCTAAATAGCACGAAACGCTAAAAAAATATACCTCGACATCGAACTTAACCGTGTGTAACGATGTAAACATATCCATTACCCCGTATCTTCCTGTGGGTGTCGTATGAGGCGATGGAGTCAAACTGGAGCAGGAGGTGGCGGCAGCGTCGTCTTAATAACAACTCAAAATTATAAAAATCTGCGGCTGCCGACCCCCATGCCCACCATGGCAACTAAGCCAAAGGTCCTCCCTGTGAGGCAATCTATGGCTCTTCCATATGCCATCAGCAGTTGACTTTTAAAGGCTGGAATGGCTGGATAAAGGTACAATTGCGTAGCCGACTGCAGACAGCAGCAGCAAGCGACGGGTCGTCGCGACACAACTGGTTTCTATGTAGTTCCATGAAATACGTTCCGTGGCTAGCGACACGTCGTTTGCCTAGCGGCAGACGACACTGTAGCACGACGGCAGATCGGCAGATTAGTATAGTAGTGCCGCCAACGTCCGAGTGACAACAAGGTTGATTTTTTTTTTAAATGAGTCGCCAAATTCGAGGAAGAGAAACTGATGAACTAGGTGGCATAATATCCCGCACTGTAAGTTCTCACTCACTTCGTCTGCATTTCAACATAAGACTGTGTGTCTTTTAGTTTTTTCTTTTTATAGTTCTATAATAAAAGCAAGTCACCATCATCTTCTTCCTCTTTTAACAAAAGATACAAAAATAAATCGCGATCGCTAATTTCAAACACGTCAGACATCATGTCTGGCTGACTGGACACGGGCTCTTGTCGTCTGCAGTCGGGTTCGGTATCATGACTGCGGCGACGTGACGCCACGACACGTCGCCTGCTGTTGCTGCCTGCAGTCGGCTGCGGAATTGCAGCTTAATGAATGGTCCGACAAGTACTCGGAAATATGAGGCACCGACAGAACAACAGCATTGTAGCTGTGACAACGCAACACTGCTATCACAAAATAAAGCTCTCTTTTTGTTCTGCTATACTGCAGCTACTGTAGCATGCTGAATCGGATGCCGTTTTGTTGCTGCAATCCAATCTATTTGTGTTTATTGTTATTTTTGTTGTGTTCGTTGTTTTAATTTCTTTGTACGCAAAGATTTAAATAGATAGATGCGCCTTCACCTTGAAAACTGTGGCATTATTTTTGGATGTGTTCGTTTGCAAGACGCTGACGCGCGCACACTAATGCAATAGTGTCATCTCTTATTATCTTATAGAAATTGTGTATACTACTTTCTCTGTCGCACAAATGAGCACTGATTGCGAATGAGTGAGGTCACTCATTGACACATTTCGGAGTGGACATACTGTGGTAAGGGCGCATCTAACTATTTAAATCTTTGTTTGTACGTAGTTATGTATCGAGAATGTTGCTGAAGCTATTTTAAAAGCAACACATATGTCTCGATGATATTTATTACTATTTAATTACAACAATTGATTAAAACTAATTCAGTACAATACTGACTTCCTTACCCTAATGTAATCATCTGCATTACTACGATGAGTACTATAATGAATATAATTTTAAATGCAACGGCTTTTATAGGATGGTCAGAACAAGTCTGTTGATTAACAAGTTGTTGAGATTGTATGTTAGAAAAATATTCCATTTTATATAAATTGTTGGAATTAACATATTTTAACGCTTTTTAACAGGATTCTGTTTTGATGGCAAGTCTACCACCTACATTATATAAACAAATTTTAGATTCCCTAAGTCAGCATTCATCATTGGACATGCTTGTCAAAAGAATGTATGTGTCAAAGAATTAGTATGCTAGTGAAAACGGTAACAAGTGCTTAGTAAATCCAATAATTTCCATTTTCCCAGTATGCTATCACTTTAGGTATAAATAATGTATTATATTTGATTTCAGCGGGAAATATCCTAGATGTCTAGAATGAAATATTGCATTGGAAATAGATATTGCATTATGAAACTGATACCGTCTGTTCGTTACGTAATAGTATAACGTAATTAACGTACTATAATTTTTTAATTATTAATTATTGAATTAATTACATTTAGTAATATGAGTTAACTGTAGTCTATACCACTACTTACATTTTTATCGTTTTACAGTTTTTTTTCATAAATGAATGACGCTGAATACATTATGCTAACAAATTCATTGCATGGGTATTTATATGGAAATTTATAATAATAATTTATTAGACTCTCAGTTCGACAAATTACGTTTATGAATTATATCTATTTTAAATTACAAACCTATATATCAAAGAAGTAAGCATTAACGGCCATACTAATATAAACTGTGTTACAGCTGTCAGCATCTTCCACCCTCAGTGGTACAAAATAATTTAAAAAAAAGCTTATCATTTCGCTATACAATACACAAAAAACAAAAAGTTAATAGTATAATAATAATTAAGTAGACTTGCAACGAATATTATACACACGTTATACAGTCGTGTGTTCGTGTGTATAATATTCGTTGCGATTCGTCCACACGCCGAATACCGAATAATCTGCGGGCTTCCTTGGCCGAATAGCCGAATATTAGGCAAACCGAATACCGAATATTCTGCGGGCTTCCTTGGCCAAATAGCCGAATATTAGGCAAAAATAGTCGGCCGGGAAGGAAATAGTATCTATACAGAGCGTCTTTTCTCTGAAACTAGCATTGCATACGAGAAGAAAAGGAGTAAACAAATTACTGCCCGAAAATGCACAAAAAATTTCTCTTTCTGCATTATAATATTCCACTTCTAAATTTAAATTACGATAATTCAAATGCATAGACATTTATTTCATAGTTTTTTTTTTGTTATTTTTTAAAATACGGAAGTTTATGATATAACGAATGATTACAAGAAAAATACATTATTATGAAATAAATGAGTATTTTCATTTTACCAATACTACAACAAAACATTTTACTTCGGTATTCGGCCGAATAGTGCCTAGATATTCGGTATTCGACTGAATAGGGCAAAAGTAGCTGAATAGGCCGAATACCCGAATATTCGTTGTAAGAAAGAAAATCATATTCAGAAAATTTTGTATTTACTACTCCCTATCAGATAAATCAGAACGTTTACGTACTCGTTAAAGAATCGTGTTGCCACCCCTGAAGACTAGATAAAATGCCTTGTTAACTTGTTATAATACAATTGTACAACAAAATATTTTGGCTCGTGATTTGGTTCCACCGATTATCGATGAATGATACTAATAAGTCTAGAGTAATAGAATAAGTCGATCGCCTGCCAAGACAGTGTTTTTTCTCCATTTGTACACTAGTGCTCCAGAAGTAGGGTAAAGTTTTTGAATGTATGTATGTGCGTATGTCTATTTCTTTGGTACGTTCTACAGGAGTTCTACGGGATGTCATTCCATTCGTCTTTATTGTGATATCGACATGGGGTATAAATATTTGAATTTTATTCCTTTTCAATAAACTTAGTACGCATTCAGTTGCTTTAAATTGTTTAGCCATAGGACTCTTATTCCTCTACAAATTAATAGTTTACTTATTGTTTTTACGTATGACTCACGCTAGACCGTGTCGGGTCCGAGCCGAGTGTCGGCCGTAGCACGGTCAACTAATATTTTTACATATATTTTGTGTGGATGCGCTTACGCTATACCGAACGGCCACCGAGTGACGGCCGAGCAACGGACAACGGTCGGCAATAACTCGGTCCCGGCTTGTAGTTGAAGATTTATCAGATTCTTCGTCGTCCAGAGCGATCGCAATAGCCGCTAATTCCAGATCATCAAACTTCATCATAATTGTAGTCCAGTTATAACACAATTTTTGCTCGGACGAGTATACTGCATCACGGCGCAACGGTAATTGCTCGGTCGAGGCTCGTGCTTGTAATTTCAGGCACGGGACCGGCTCGGTGACCGTGCTACGGCCTACACTCGGTTCGGACCTGACTCGGTCTAGCGTGAGTCAATCTTTAGAACGTGAAATTGTAATCTCTCATACATTTTTAATTTATTAAGTAATATAAACTTCCAGTTACGAGGTTCAAGTAGAAGCCGAGGGCCGAAGACGAGGCTTGGGACAACGAGTACTGAAAGTGTTAGAGAAACTGGCGCACTCTACACGTATGCGCTGCGTTCGGCTGACGGCGCTAACACACAATCCCTCCGCGGTGGCTTTCTTCAAAGCTTGCGGGTTTGTTAATAAATAACGCGTATATACATATTATTTGCAATCACTTCATACTCCTTACATAAATTCGCATATTTATCCTCGCTCGCATTCATACTTCCTATTAGACATGTGTCAATCATGAATGATTCGTTCGTTTGAGCTGGTACACTTAAAAGTATTGATGGTTCATTGATCTGTTTTTAAATGTTCCGGTACAACCAATCACAAACAATTGACGTAATCTTTTTAACTCGTGATTGGTGTGAATTATGAATGAACCGAAAACTGACCGAATACCGAATGATCTTGAATTGTTTTTAGTGTTGATACTGGAACCCGAAATGATCAATTTGAATGATCGATCATGAATGATTGACACGTCTTCTGCCTATTCACTTGGCAACTCCTCTTATCAAAAGGAATGAATTATGTGACTACATTGTGAGTTGTTAGATTTTATTATTCACGTGCGATAAAATTTAAAACGATCGTTTTTCCCTAAATTCTGTATTCCTTTATTCTTCAACAGCCTTAAGTCAACCCGTTTCTCTCCCACTACATTATGCTATGAAATGAAATGAAAAATAGAAATCATGTAAATCGTTAATATGCAGCAGGAAGAAAGTTGCGGATAGAACGGACCCCTGGGGAACTCCGTCGTTCGTCGTGATAGGATTTGACTAGCTCGTCCATTTATTCAAGTCAAGTTTAGTCAAGACAACCAATAACAAAAAAAAGCTGACTAGTAACTATATTTTATAACAATCCAAATGTATCCGAACGTTTATAGTCTCTAGACATAATTATGTTTAACCTATAGCACAATTTGTCAATAGGCATGTGTAGTAATAATTGTGACTGGGGTGTTGTGCTTAAAAAAAGAAAATGACCCTTCTTCAACACCAGGAAATAAACATTTACATTTAAACAAGAAGAAAAAACATATGGTCGTGGTGGGCGTGGCTCTGCGTGGTCCGAGTTACTTCGGCCAGGTAAAGGGTTCCAAACGAAGTTGAAGGTTATGAAGTGGTAAATTTTACTGAAGCTCGTAGGTCGAGCCTTGGACCCCGATACGGGTTGGCGTTAGAACTTAGTCTTTAGAATGTTATTATGTCATTTAAATTTAAAATGTTATTGCCTATAATGATGATAGGTGAGCGTGCAGAATCCCGAAGAGGTTACGATAAAGCGTACGTATAATCACTCAAGCAGAGCGTTGAATTGCGCTAATCGCAATTCTCAATACATAAGCACGGGTGTAATGTCATTCGATTTACGTCACACGACCGGGGATCGAAGGAAACCTACACTCGGCACAGTCTAGCGCATCGGTTCTCGTTCAACTTAAAAAAGGACTGTATATTGAGCTATAGAAAGCAATAGATACTTTAAAATTAATCTAATTCTTAATAAATACATGTATGTATATAAGTTTTAAAAAAAAAACTACACCGGTGCATAGTTCCACAGCAACGGGAACACATGTGATAGGGACACATGGTACAGTATAAAGGTAGTTTATATCGAAACTTGTTGCTGGTATTTCAAAACTACTAGAACTGTTATTTCAGTAAAACAGAAACAGGTGGAATAAGTTTCTTACTTTAGTTAGTATAGCCTTCACCTACTTCTTAAAGATAGTAATATAAACTTCCCTTTAAAAATGGACGTAAAATAACCCAATTCGGCGACAGAGAGCGGCGTCAGGGGTGCTAGACGTACCAGTACCTACGTTTCTTTAACCTCGATCACCAAACCACTTGCCAAGCGTACTGATTACGCCAAATCCTTTCTGCAATGATGGAGGTCCATGTCAAATTTTAAGGATCGATAAAGACACGAAAAGAAGTATAAAAAATTATTCTGAAATTTAAATCGTAACCAGTCAGCAATGCGGTTTAAAATTACTTAAAGCGTAACAAAAAATGTACCGCGCTGCTCCAAAGGATTTTCTTCATGTCCTTGAAACATTTTTTGATTATCAGTCATGCAGGTTCTCACGATGTTTTCCTACGCCGAGCACATGACACATTAGCAGCACAAGTTTTTATTAATATTTTATTAAACAAAACACAACACAAAACAAGGAAATAAATTGCAATGTATTTCTCCAGATACAGCCTGGATGAAACTAGCCCGCCTAAAGAAGAAGCGTCACACTATGAGATCCTAAGCAAGACGACAATTCAAGATGGCTCAGTTGGCGATACGCCGCAAACAGTTGGAGACAATTTGGAACAAATGGTGATATCCTAGCACCTGTTTCATTGAACATTACAGTAATGACTAAGGTTAAAACATTAGAAAATCAGCTCCTTTTTCATCCTCTAACGTTCCTTACTAATTTTGTAGACAAAATATTACACTCGTTAGTAATGAATTAAGAATAACATAAATTTTTTTCTTAATAGAATTTTTGTTTGAATTTCTTAGCATGTATATTCTTTGAGTAATTACTTGTTGGCAAACTTTTATAATTTTTTAAGAACAATCACTGCACATAGTGATTATAATTATACTCTTGTATAATCTACTGTATGACGACAGACTTATGTGTTTGATATTGGAAATGAAAACGTAAACAATGATTTATTTTATTTTATGTATTTTACACATTAAATTAAATTTAGCTCTCTGTACTCCTTCTTAGAAACTAGCTAGGTATATCCATTTTACACTCCTCCGTGCGCGCAATATGCTTGAAAAGGGGCACAAAGTATTCCCTTTTTAGGTAGTCATATATAAATAAAACAGTGTAATATAAAAATTGTAACTAAAATACTCACTTAAAGAAACAACCGTGTGTACATTTAAGTACCTAGTTAAACACTAATGAAATATTTATATGCTAACAAAACGCAAAGCAATATCGAATGTTTGGAAATTTTTTATATAATTTAATAATATTATATAATTTACATATTTAAGTATATTATTTTGGACCTTGTTGTTACGTGAGAATAATTAATTACATTTGTATGAGTTTTAATTAATTAATTAAACGCGATAGAATCCGTAAATTTAGTTTTATTCAAGGGGGGGATTTTTTCAAAGAAAAGAGCAAATGAGCATGAAGCGGCTCACCAGATTGTGTCGACCGCCGGTCATGAACAAATGGAACACCAGGAATTGCAGGTGCGTTGCCGGCCTTTTAAAAGAAAAGAAGTAAGGCTCATTTCTTGAAGGTCCCTAAGTCGTATCGTTTAAATTAAAGACATTATAAACTTTTTACTTGGAAGACTGCTGCTTATCTTCCGGATTGTTTCCCTCTATCTCCTCTTACGACACTCATGAGAAGAGGTATAGGTTAGTGGATATTCTTATATCGGAACTTCTTGGTAACTTACTATTATATATTTTTATTGCCTGTAACGAATTATACACAGATCATAGCATTAAAGTAAAGTCTTGCGGCAATTATATAATCGACTTTTTAAATTTACTTGTAATTCGGTGGGCACTCTTAATTATTTGTTTTCTTTTGATTTTTTGTATTTAAATCAAAAGTACTCACTGAATAAAAATATTTCTTTTACTGAATTCATCGTGTTTAATTGTAGCTTGAATGAACTTAAACTGTATATGAGGAACTAGTGAGAAAGCAAATTTATGCCGCGGAAGTGAGAGGCATAGTCGGCAATGGGCGTCCTTAGACGGAACCAAATTAGCGATATCACAGATTAAATGTTACCATGTAATGTGGGCTCCAGACTCCTGTGTGATTCACGGCGTGAATTCACGCCGTAATTTTGTCGCGAAAACGTCGCGAAAAACATATCCCTCCACATTCACAATTGTTCACAGTTTAGTTCGCGCGCTCGTCGAGAATGGTCGCTGAAATATGCACTGCTATCGCCGTGACGCTATGCGCTTTAGCTCACGACAATTATGTGTATATAAAAGATAAAAAAACCGTATTTGTATTTTTTTTTACAATTATCGCTTTCTCCTAGAAAAGCATCGATCACGTCAAAAGCAATCCAAATGGGCTTGTAAATTTTGTCGCTGTTTGCTCCAGACTTCCTTTCAGAATCCTTCACCTTTTTCTTATAATTTGTATAACTGGACATTAGACTTTTTTTCAATCAGTCACTTCTACGCTTTTCGTGACAAAGCCATGCTGCAGTTATATTAGTAGTATAGCTTAATGCTGCTGTGTTTCGTATGGTGAGTGTAGAGAACCGGAGACCCTTTTTACTGGAAACGAGGCATTCCACCTTAGTCCTAACGGGTGACAACGCATCTGCATTTTGATTCGTAATCGAGTATAGATGTAGATGTCTATGGGCCACGGCATCCACATACCATCAGGTGGACTTTGTGCTTGTTTGTTACCCTATCCTATAAAATAAAATAAAATAATACTCATTATTTCCTTATTCGTATCCATGCGTCATGTACTTTCATTTTATTTTTATGATCTTTGTGTTTAGCATCCCATTAAATGGGTTCGGCATGATAACACTCGATCAACAAGAGTTCCTGCTCGTTCGTCCAACTGACGCTCATTTTTACGCGCCGTCCTACGTAAAAAAATACAAATAAGCACAACCTCACAGCAACGAGTCTCGCGGTCGCGCGTTACTGTTTTCACGCGCGAGTGTGGATGCGCTTGCGTTCACGCACGGGAGGTTCACACCTCGTAAACCCTTTAAAGCGGGCACAAAATGCCGACACAAAATGGGGAACAGAGCGTGAAAAGGCGCGAAGCCCGTGAACGGGCGCAAAAGCCATCCACATTCACGGTTCACGCCTTTCACAGGTGTTCACGGCGTGAATGTGGAGGGCGCTTCAGACACACATCACTCCCACACAAAAGCGAAAATACCTAAACAATAAAAGAATACAAAATTTTAATAATAATCCTAGACGTTAGCTGCAAGCAGAAATATACCTTCTGGACGCGTATCGGAAGTTGAGGACACGGATTGCCCACCGCGCAAGCGCGTGATGATAAAGATGATAAAATAAATATAAGACTACTAAAATAATTATATTATTAGTTTGACAATCAAATATGTTTCAGTTTTATAAAATAGTAAATAGATTTTTTCCTTCTCCGAATTATTTGTTTTTAAACTTAACCCCACTGATACTTGTTACTATCGGGAGTGATTCAAGGTCACGCGTGATTAATAGCTTAAAACATTTAAGCATGTACTTACCTATTTTATTCACGAAGTAATTAAAATTTGTTCGCGGTTGTTTCGATCCAATTTTTGGTAAGTTTGTATTGTATTATGTTTAATTTAGTTTTATTTGTTTTTCTTGTGTTTTCTCCCCAATTTAGGGAACCTAAATTTTAATTTTTTGTTTAGGATTGTCTCAGATAAAATTGATGTGACGTGACGTGATAAAAAATATTTACCACGTCAAAAGATATTTTCATTCATGATAATATGAATGAAAATCTTAATATATATATAAAGTACGTGTCACGTTGTTTGTCCGCGATGGACTCCTAAACTACTTAACCGATTTTAATCAAATTTGCACACCGTGTGCAGTTTGGTCCAACTTGAGAGATAGGACAGTTTTTTTTGCGAATTTAAGGATTTTTAACAGGACATGATAAAGGGTTGTCGAAAATACAGAACAAAGTCTACCTGGCAAGCCAGTATCTTTATATATTATGAGTATATGTTCAAGATCCCAACAATCTCATCAGATTTGATAGACCACAAGTCCTCGCAAAAGAACACTGATTCTACCAAGAACAGTCCGCGAGCTATTGAAATTAAAACATCCTGATTTAAATAGAGAAGATGGTCTACCATCTCATAATTTATTAAATTAAGTCTAAACCCAAGGAAACCACTGCAAGACTTAAAAGTATATTAATGCATCTCATGGGTGCTATATTCGTCCCAGAGATGGCAAAGACGTCTAATTTTCGCGGGTTCTGTAACAAAAAAGAGTCCGTCGCTCGTTTAATGCGTAGCCTTAGCGTAGCGCTACATACATGTCCTCCAAAATATTTTTAATTTTCCAGACATGTGGGCGTCCTCAGAACTTTTATATTAACGTATCGTCTATCCATTTGGCTTATAATCGTTTGTTGCTGTACATCTGAACAATGCAGAAGCTATAATCGTAGTTATATATCTTAAGACGTACGACTTAGTCTTTCTTTTCTCCTAGTAATTCTTAAATTGTTGACCTTGTCTCAAGAAACAGACGCGACTTTAGTAGAGTTTACATTTCTAGGGAGATAACAGCACTACGTAACGGTGTCTGCTGTACGGAGTCGGCTATATACAATAAATTACCCAAGTTGTTGAATGTAATAATATTTTGAGTGAGATCTCTCCATCTCACTCAAAATATCATTATTTCAGACAAGGCTACGAAACTTTTTAGCAGACAAAGTGTACTATAATATAAATTAATTTTACATTCGCATATTTATTTATAAATTGTATTTTTAATCCATAATGTTTTTAATTTGGCGACGATTTATAATAATGTACCAATTGACTTATTAAACTTACATAATTTGAATAGACATAATTTAATCTATTTTAATGTGTTGTAAACGACATAATATGTTTGTTACATAAATTGATAAAAAATGTAATCAATTATATTTTCATGCATTTTTTCATTGCATGCCTTCTGGTAAAATATGTACTATAATATATTTGTCACCATTATAGAAACAGAAACAGAAACTTTTTTATTCAATGTAGATTATAAACAATACTTATTGAAAGTCATTTTTTTCATTTACCACTGGTTCGCAAAAAAAAAACCTCTGTCCTGGGAAGAACCAGCAAGAAACCCAGCGGGACTATTTTTTTTTTTCAAATAATAGCTTACAATCATGTTTACAATTAACAACACAATACAAATTAGAAATAGCTTGGTAGCGATCACCCTTCCCAGGGGTTATTATCATCCATAAAAACAATAAAAAATAAAAATATAAATTTCTTCGCAACCTTCCGCCAAACAAATACAATGATGTGTCTTACCTGGATTGAAGAGCACCTCCCGCCCTCCCTTAATTGCATGCACTAACTCCGTCACCACTAACCCCAGCACCACTACTCCCAACACCAACACCATTAGCGGTCAGCCGCCGTAGAGTCTACATTACCTGAAGATGTCTAGTGTAGAGGCGAAACACGTGTCGTATTATCGTCGATGGTGTGTCTTGCCGGGAGTAGTGGTGCTGGGGTTAGTGGTGACGGAGTTAGTGCATGCAATTGAGGGAGGGCGGGAGGTGCTCTTCAATCAAGGTAAGACACATCATTGTATTTGTTTGGCGGAAGGTTGCGAAGAAATTTTTATTTTTTATTATAATGGATTTCCGCAAAGTAACGCCTGATTCTATCAATTATCCATAAATTCCTTAATATTATAATAACCCTTTTTATACAAACTTAGTTTAATAAAATTTTTGAACTTTGCGTATGACAAATTTTGTATATTTTTTGGGATTTTGTTGTAAAAGCGTATACATCGCCCCAAGAATGAATTACTGACTCGGTGGAGTCGAGTAACTGGTACTACTAGCTTGTGTCTGTTCCTAGTATTTACGGAATGAATATCACTTATTTTTGCAAAACTACGTTTATTCTTGTGTACGTACATTACATTTTATATATTAATACATATTATATATTTGTCAACAAATTCATTCATTCATTCATACCAGTGGGCATCGAACTCGATTTCCTAATATTAATAGATATTATTCAGAGCCGTTGTAGCTCAGATGTTTAGCGCTCGCTGTAAATTTCACAGAACGCGAGCAAACCGGGTTAGTTCCGCGCCGGCACCAATGAAATTGTTAATCGCATTTTTTTGTCTGACGCAACTGGTTACCTCGCCTACGCTGATCCCAGATGTGGAAGATCATGTACCTTCCTTGTTGGACCTTCTGCTGACCTCTCATCCGGACGGATATCAGGTCTCCGTCGATGCCCCTTTTGGCTCCTCGGACCATTGTCTGATCCGGAGTACGGTGCCACTCACGCTCCCATTGCGGTTGCGTTCTGCAGGTTGCCGCCGTGTTTGGCATTATAGGTCAGCCGATCAGGACAGGATGCGATATTTTTTTGCATCCTACACTTGGAGGCGGGTTTGCTTCTCGCCGGATGATCCCAGCGCTGTTGCTGATTCTGTCACTGATTTGGTGCTACAGGGAATAAAACCTTTTATTCCATCATCTGTGGTACCTTTCGGAGGCAGAACCCAGCCTTGGTTTGGTCGCTCCTGCAAAATTGCATTACATCATAAGCAGGAGTGTTACCAGGCCTGGGCTCGCGCATCGACGTCTCGGGATGCAAATAGCAGCGTTCTTAAACCAAGGTAAACCGTTTGTGTCAGACTATATGCCAAAGCAAAGTCATAAACAGATCTACCCGCATGATCGGTTAAACGAGAACCAAGCCATTCAGCGTGGTGAGCGTTAAGATCTCCAAGTATCATTTGCGGATGGGATCTGTTGTTGAACGGAGTGTGTAGCCATCTGGACGTGGTCGATGAGTCGGTCTGTTTCGGCATTACCGCTATGGGACCTATAGAGGCACCCGTATACGCGGAAATGGTCGTCGCTGTCTACGCGCAGCCATAGGATGGACAGGTCCGTACCTTCAAGGCTGCCGAAGCGTCGGAAACAGATGTCCTCTTTGACATACACGCAAACTCCAGCCCGGGGCACAAAAGAGTGTTCTAATTTGTACCCCGGGTGGGAGAGATACGAAGTATCAGCCGGAGAGGACACCTGTGTCTCGGTTAGAAAGAGCAAGGCCGGCTTCGCCAATTCCAGATGATAGTGGATGGCGTTAAGATTTGAATGAAGTCCCATGAGCCGCGCGTGACAGGGGGCGCCTTTGACTTATTGCTCCGTTTGCCCCGAGCAGGTTTAGTCTCGAGCGGAATTTTGCCCCCCCGCCCCAGAATACGCTGGGCAGCCTGAGAACCCACGCTCGGGAGTGGAGTAGTTTGGTCGTGGATGCTCAGCGAGGGATTCTCCAGGGGTGCTGGAGCTCTTTTCGATCGGCTTGACTCACTGGCACTGTGAAGAGATGTTGCATCTCTTTGCGTACAATTTTTTTAAATTAATTTTATAATTTATACAACTCTCTCCTAGCCAATCTTTGTAATAAGGTTGTCTGGAAGAAATCGCTTCCAGAGCGATAAGACCGCCTATTGTACCTTTATTATTTTACTTAATTTATTTTCTGTTTCAATCGTACAAATGTACACCTGTATTGGTGAACATCTGTATTGGTGTACAATAAAGAATACTTATATGGGTTAGTTGAAATCCGCAGCAAAATTGTTTACAATTAGAGTACCCAAAATTCCTTAAATACGTGTTACAAAGTTTCTAATCGAAAGCTATAATAACAGTGTTGTCAAGAAGAGAAATAAAACATGGTAGAACTTCACACCATTTTTCATCCATATTTTTACCCCGTTAACGGTAGAATTGTCAATAATACTGAAACACACGTTTTTTCTGTGTGAAACACAGGCTTGAAATTAAAATACAAATTTTTATCGACCCTTTTAAGGGTGAATAGAGGCAGACTATGTAAAGTTTGAAAATATGTATTAAGTATGTCACCACATACATTTTATATACGTGGTAGAGCCATGCTGCAGTTATATTAGTAGTATAGTTGTAGCACGAATGGGTCGGCTAGAGCGGGGAAGACCACGCTCTCACAGAATACCAGCGTCAAAAATATTAGCTTAATGCTGCTGTGTTTCGTATGGTGAGTGTAGAGCACCGGAGACCCTTTTTACTGGAAACGAGGCATTCCATCTTAGTCTTCACGGCTGACATCGCATCTGCATTTTGATTCGTAATCGAGGATAGATGTAGACGTCTATGGGCCACAGCAACCACTTACCATCAGGTGAACTGTGTGCTCGTTTGTCACCCTATCCTATAAATAAAATTAATAAATACCACAATCATGCAAGTTAGAGAGCCATTTTTGCACGCTAAAATTATACCCTTATATTAACGCTTTATGGTTAGAATCTTTTTATTGCATTCGGTGGCAAACGAGCACATAGTCCACCTGATGATAAGTGAATGCTGTGACCCATAGACATCCATATTTGTTTTCAACAAAGGATCAAAATACAAATGCGTTGTCACTCCTGAGGTTAAGACGGATTGCCTCGATTCCAGTAAAAAGGGTTACCGGTTCTCTACACCTACCATACGAATGACAGCAGTATTACGCTGCTATTTTGTGCTGGTATTCTATGAAAGAGCCTAAGCGAATTACGAAAAATGAAAAACATGCGTAGTTCTTTATTTTAATCCAAAAGTTATTGTAGGTACCAATTTTCAAGTTACAAAAATCATTTTCACCTTACGAATATGAAATCAACCTGTAAAATAAAAAGTTTCATACAAACTGTTACCCTACCTTACCCTATTTCATCCCATTGGGGGTTGGATTTTCCAAAATCCTTTCTTAGTGGTTGCCTAAGTTGTAAAAGGCAGCTTCTGTCAAAATTTCAGATTTCTATGTCTAGCGGTTTGGGCTGTGCGTTGATAGATGTGACAGTCACTCACGACAACCTCTTTTATATATACAGTATAGAAGATACAGATAGTTTTTAGGGTTCCGTAGTCAACCAGGAACCCTTATAGTTTCGCCATGTCTGTCTGTCCGTCTGTCCGTCCTCGCTTAATCGCTGTGACCGTTAGCACTAGAAAGCTGAAATTTGGTACCAATATGTGTGTCAATCACGCCGACATAGTGGTAAAATAAAAATTGGAAAAAATGTTTCATTAGGGTAGCCCCCCTATATGTAAAGTGGGAAGTGATTTTTTTTTAATTTCAACCTTAACGTGTGATATATTGTTGGAAAGGTATTTAAAAATGAATAGGGGTTTACTAAAATCATTTTTTGATAATGTCAATAATTTCGGAAATAATCGCTCCAAAAGTAAAAAAAAACAATGTCTCCCCCCCTCTAACTTGAACCATAAGTTTAAAAAATATGAAAAAAATCTGAAAAGAATAACTTTATAAGGACTTTCTAGGAAAATCATTTTGAACTTGGATGGAAACAACAGTACCCACTACCGGGAGCAGTTGCAGGAGCGCGGAGCGCTACTGGAGCGCGAACATAATGGATACCCACCTTTAAACTCATAAGTGGGAACACTTATTGTGGCGGACGGGAAACTACGGAACCCTACACTGAGCGTGGCCCGACACGCTCTTGGCCGGTTTTTTTTTCAAGATAACTACGCTAAAACGACAAAATTTTAAAGAGACGGTTATGGTTCAATTCTACTTAATTTTATCGCTGTACTTAAACGCCCTTTACATTTAAATTTTTGTTGTTGTTAACCTATTTATCTAAACTTAATGAGATTTTAAGTTAAGACTGATTTTGTTATTTCTTAATTAGTCTTATCTTATTTGTTTTTTTACGTGCAAAGGTAATTGTAAAGAACGTTATAAGTAACTAAAGAGACAAGTACGTATCGATATCGCTGTTTGAGCATTCACCTTGCATTCCCCTTGGTAATAACGGTCAATTAGTTAAAGAAAATAAATAAAACATTCACGTCATTACTAAAATATAGGTACTGCGCCAATGACGAGCAGTCATCTGTTAGCTGTGCACAATGGTTTTACCGCTAATCATCATCATCATTACAGCCCATCACAAGCTTACTACTGAACATGGGCTTCACCACAATGCACGGTCTTGAGCCACCTGCATCCGTCGACTTCCTGCATCTTTATCAGGTTCAGGTCGCCACCCCATTATAGTAGTGCGTACTAGCCCTATTTTCGCTTACTGATATTAGACTGCCACTCGAAAACCTTTATTATCCATGGGTTGTCGGCTCTTAGAGCCAAATGGCCTGCCTACTGTCACTTCAGCTTAGAGATCTGTTGTGATATGTCTGTTACTCCAGTCTCTCCAGTCTATTGTGGATATCCTCATTACGAGTCATCAGATCGGATCGTAAAACTTTAGTAATGCTTAAATATTATATTAAGAACTACTTCAAGATGAATACGACTCTTCAATTCTCAGAACCCTATCTATTAAATCACAGTCTATTATGATATCCATATCCATAAACACTCACGCCTGTCACCCAGAGGGGTAGGCACAGACTACAGATTTCCATTTGGCACGATCCTGACACACCTCTCTCGCCTCCTTCACATCCATACACCAACGCATACATGCTCGTCGGTTAAGGGTACTCCTAATTTGGCCCGTTTCCAATAAATCGCCAATTTGGTCGATAAATTTTCGCCTAGGACGTCCCTTTCCAACTCTGCCATTCACTTCTGCAACATAAATTTTCTTTGTCACTCTTTCCTCATTCATTCTTTCCACATGACCAAACCACCGAAGCATTCCTTTCTTAATCCTGGTCACAACATCATCTTGCAAACCACACTCTTCTCTTATTATACAATTTCTTACCCTGTCATTCAGATTCAGCCCTAACATACTCCTTAACGACCGCATTTCTACTGCGTTTATTCTACTCTCGTGCTTCTTCTGCCACACCCAACTTTCACTACCATACGTTAAAGTAGGGACCAACACAGCATTGTGAATTGCCATACGTGCCTTTTTCGACACATTTTGACTCTTCACAATAGAGTGCAAGGCCCCATTTACTCTATTTCCCGCATTCACTCGTCGTTCTATATCCTTATCATATCTCCCATCCCTGCTAAATACGCAGCCCAAATATACAAACTCATCTACTTGCTCGCATCTCTATTATGATACTAAGGTATTAAAACTCCGTTTGCCAAGAGTTTTTGCAATATTTACTGAGTAAAAGCCGGATAACGTTAATAAGTTAGCCGTAAGCGAGACAACCTGTCAGCGTTTTTCTTTAATGAAACCGTTAATTAATAGATCAGCCGAATTTATACTTGCATAATTTAACACATTATATTTATTATATAAAATTGATTATATAACCCGATATCTGGTTCTGGCCTGGAAAAAAATACTACGTACTTATATAACAACCTATTACTTTCGCTCTGCGCCTCAATAACCGAGCTAAACAACCGAAATAAACAATTGCATCTCGGACCCTATAGACAACTGACCTTTCATTGTTACCTCGGAACCAAAGTGTCCAGTTTTGGAGGAATTAATTTTTAACTTCCCGCTATGAAAATCAATGTCTACTCAATAAACACTTTCACACTGACATTGGCGAATGATCAAATCCGCCATAAAAAAGAAAGAAGAAGAAGAAGGAGACTTAATTTTAGAGACATTTCACAACTTCATTTTTAACGAAGAGATTCATAATGCCTACAAAAATTTTCTCCATCATTGATTGTTATATGTACCTACAACAGGCCACGCAGAAAGTTTATAGACACAAAAATACCAATGTCCCAATTTCATACAAAGATCACACTCTCCAAGTTTCAGGTCTCTACGATCAGCGGTTTAGGCTGTGCGTTGATCCGTCAGTAAGTAATTCAGTGTAAAGCATTTTGTATGTATAGATAATGTAATATACATTCTTTGTGTACCTTTAATTTATTTAAAAAATTATCGGGTTTTAAGTAATAAGACCGCATGTTAGATAGCTGTTTACTATAAATAACTTTATTTTTACAATAGTATCATCACAGTTAGGTTCTTTTTGTTTTTAAAGTAAAAGTACAGCCTATATATGTCCCACTGCTGGGCACAGGCCTCCTCTCATTTTCTGAGAGGGTTTTAGGGCAAGGAATAGTCCGCCACGCTGCCCCAATGCGTGTTGGCGAACTTCACATGTCTTCGAAATATTTTTTTTCTTATTTCTCAGACATGCAGGTTTCCTTACGATGTTTTCCTTCACCGCCAAGCACGTGGTAAATCAGCACTTAAAATTGCAATTAACAATTTCATTGATCGAACCCGGTTTGCTCGCGTATTGTGAAATTTACAACGAGCGCTAACCATCTGAGCTACCACGGCTCCAACTTGTTTTTAAACACACATAATGTGCAATGAAATTACTGTTGTGGAAACAATCTCAAGTAATAAAAGTGACCATATTAGGTCTTTTCAAAAATTTGTCGAACCCTTAATGGAAAGTTAAAATTGTTTACATTTAATATAATATATGAACTTTAACAAATCATTTCTTTTTTTTTCAGTCGGCTATAGTTTCTATATCTAGAGGACTATCACATCGATCTTCATCAGATTCAGAATCCTTAATGCCAGTAGTATTAGAACGAAGTAAATGTATTGCAAAAGATGTCGTTTGATGTAATCGTGCTGTTGTATTCGTAGGTTTATTTTCTTCTTTAGAGTTTTGAGTTTCACAAGGATATAAATTTAAGTTAGGAACCCATGGTCTGTTTTGTAAGACAACGGCTGGACTAGGAGGAGACGTAGGTGGTAGTGGCACAGCTTGAGGTGGAGTAATGGCACTACTTTTTTCCCTCCGTTCTCTTGCTCGACGATTTTGGAACCAAATTTTTATCTGAAACAAATTACATAAGTTTAAATCGTTTATCATTATTTTAAAATAAAAACATATTTATAAATCCCGTAAAAACATGATGTTAGCATAAATATTTGTTTGAGCTTTAAAGCTTACTTCCCGTAACAGCTGTATATAATTGATATAACTGCCGAAGAAACAGCGTAGGTGATAGCTCGCAACCTTGTCGTACACTAGCTATACCTAAATGTCTATACGTGGTAGAGCCACGCTGCATCTTTATTACGGTCGTAGCACGAATGGGTCGGTTCGATCGGGGTGGGAATACACTCACAGAATATCAGCATAAAATAGCAGCTTAATGCTGCTGTGTAACAAACTCACACATGGTGATTGTAGAAGACCGGAGACCTTTTTTACCGGAGACGAAACATTCCATCTTGGTCCTAAGGGGTGACAGCGCAGTTGAATTTTGATTCGTAATCGAGGATACATGACCACAAAGAAGCTGGCTTGGAAGTATAACCGCTCAGATAAATGAATAAATGCACTAAATTGCTCACTAATTGCTCACTTCAAATCCGCATTTGCTCACACTATTAATGAATTATTTTATTAGTTATTAATAATTAAAAATACAAAATATTTTTTCCCTATTATACTTAAAACCAATGAACTTTTCTAAAAACGAATAAATACCATTAATTGCTCAAGAAATGCTTAATTCAAACCCGTATTTGATCACACTATTAATTAATTATTTAATTAAAAATTAATAATTAAAAGTACAAAATTTTTTCCATAAACGATCAGAATATTGAATAAGTGCACAAAATTGCTCACTAATGGCTCATTTCAAATCTGCAATTGCTCACAATATTTATCAATTATTTTATTAGTTATTAATAATTAAAAATACAAAATTGTTATTGCCTTAAAACCAAAGAACTTTTTTAAAAATGAATAAGTACTTCTAATTGCTCACAAAATGCCTAACCGTAATACGCAATTGCTCAAACTATTTACTAATTATTTAATTAGTAATTAATAATTAAAAGTATAAAATTTTTTATTCCTTAACCGATTATAATATTGAATAGGTGCAAAAAATTACTCACTAATTGCTCATTTCAAATCTGCAATTGCTCACAATATTTATCAATTATTTTGTTAGTTATTAATAATTAAAAATACAAAATTGTTATTGCCTTAAAACCAAAGAACTTTTTTAAAAATGAATAAGTACTACTAATTGCTCACAAAATGTCTAACCGTAATACGCAATTGCTCAAACTATTTACTAATTATTTAATTAGTAATTAATAATTAAAGTATAAATTTTTTTATTCCTTAACCGATTATAATACTGAATAGGTGCACAAAATTGCTCACTAATTGCTCATTTCAAATCTGCAATTGCTCACAATATTTATCAATTATTTTATTAGTTATTAATAATTAAAAATACAAAATTGTTATTGCCTTAAAACCAAAGACATTTTTTAAAAATGAATAAGTACTCCTAATTGCTCACAAAATGCCTAACCGTAATAAGCAATTGCTCAAACTATTTACTAAATATTTAATTAGTAATTATTAATTAAAAGTACAATTTTTTTCCTTAACCGATCATAATATTTATTAGGTGCACAAAATTGCTCACTAATTGCTCATTTCAAATGTGCAATTGCTCACAATATTTATCAATTATTTTATTAGTTATAAATAATTAAAAATACGAAATTGTTATTGCCCTAAAACCAAAGAACTTTTTTAAAAATGAATAAGTACTACTAATTGCTCACAAAATGTCTAACCGTAATACGCAATTGCTCAAACTATTTACTAATTATTTAATTAGTAATTAATAATTAAAAGTACAAAATTTTTTATTCCTTAACCGATCAGAATATTGAATAGGTCCACAAAATTGCTCACTAATTACTCATTTCATATCTGCAATTGCTCACAATATTTATCACTAATTTAAAATGTGAAGACCTTTATTTTTATTTAAAAACAACTAGAGAATCGATTCCTTCAAATGAAAACTTAACAAGGTATGCGTCGAATAATGTTGGTTAGGAGACCATATCATCAACGCCCCATCGAGATACCACTTTCCTTTCTAGATATGCAAGATGAATAAAGTTAACTAACATACGATCGCACGCGCGCACACCTTTACATACACACGCAGACATTCTTTCAAAAAGAGTAGAACTAATCGGACTTTATAGATCTCAAAATGTCAAGATATGTAGAAATTTGGGCTCTGATATATTGAATCCAACAACTTTACTATATTTTAAAATGGGAAGTTGCTGTTGGTTTTGGCTAAAAAGCTTATAATTAGAAAGTGAAACACAAAGGCGCAATTATATTGAATGATTAATTTATTTAAAATATTTATTGCACCTAAAGTTTACAATTGGCGGACTTAATTAATGCCTGTAGGCATTTCCTATCAGTCAACCACGAGCTTGTCATAAAAACATGAAAACATGTATACAGCGATATAAATATATAAACATACATAACGTACATATAAATACACATGTAAATGTATATTACTACACTAAAAATAACCTACTTAATATACCATAGACGTAGAATTGCCAGTATATTCTATGTAATATACTCTTCTATACCTGTCAAATAGCTAAATTCTTTTCTTTTAATTTGAACAATAATTATTTATTGTTCGTGTTTGAAACCCTGCGAACTAAAAGCTGTGTAGTACTATTATTTATTCTATGGCCGTGGCCAGTTATTTACATAGCTAATAGTGGTATGAACATGATATATAGGAGTACACAAATACCTTACTGGCTTGTAGTAGTATATTAAGCCAATAATGTGAACCTCATCAATCGCTTTTAACGGCCGGTTGATGCTGACCTGGAACAATGTATTGCAATGTTGCTAAACTTTTTAACAAAGGCCCTATCTGAAAATTTAACTTGTAAGTTTTCCTCTTTATTTTGTATGACACCGTAAATGGTGCAATAATAATGTTTCCTTAATGTCGCCTCTACACGTTGGCCAACACAGTGGCGAATGTAGTGGCGAATATATTGGCCGAGAGTTGGTGACGGCGTCCACACGTTGGAAGGTCGTTCCGTTTACTTCGGTACGGGCCAATGTGCGGACGAATTTATTATAGCCCCTCTACACGTTCGGCCAACGCGATGGCACACTATGATGGGCCAACGTGTGGAGGGCGTAGTTGTGTCGGATGGCTTACGGCGCCTCTACACGTTGGCCAACACAGTGGCGAATGTAGTGGCCAATAGCATTGGCCAACGTGTAGACGGGGTGTTTGGGCTTCATTGGTATGTATTGGAACGATGGCCCACAAGTTGGCGCGAGATCCGTGTGGTGTCGGTTTTTTACAAAAGATCAAAGGATTGTTGGCAGAGTTTGGTCGCCGCGTCCACACGTCGGCCGCGAGTTTAGTTTGCTACAAGCTCCCAGAGTGATTACACGCATCTGATTAAAATTTTATATTCACGCTTTGTAGGATGGATACCCAATTACCAGCCTTTTAGTGCCAATTTCAACTTTAAACATTCATACTACTTTAATTAGCGCGATTTAATTATTTTTAAACATTTGTTTTATTCGATAAGCTATTTATAAAAAAAAATAATGAACATTTATTAACAATCAGATTATTACGAGAACAATTTTAAAATCAAAAAAATGAAGCACGTCGTTTATACGTGGTAGAACCATGCAGTTATATTAGAAGTATAGTTGTAGCACGAATGGGTCGGTTCGACCGGGGAAGGACCACGCTCTCACAGAATATCAATGTAAAATAGTAGCTTAATGATGCTGTGTTTCGTATAGTGAGTGTAGAGAACCAGAGACACTTTTTAAAGGAAACGAGGCATTTCATCTTAGTCCTCACGGGTGACAACGCATCTGCATTTTGACTCGTAATCGAGGATAGATGTAGATGTCTGTGGGCCACAGCAACCACTTACCATCGGGTGAACTGTGTGCTCGTTTGTCACCCTATCCTATATAAAAAGCGTCGATTTCTTATAATTTAATCGTGCAAGTTTTCGAATCATCATCATCATTACAGCTCTTCACAAGTCCACTACTGAACATCCTCCTCCAAAGAATGCCGCAAAGCATGGTCCTGAGCCACTTTCCTTGTCATGAATTTTTCATTTATGTTCTTGTTTTTGTCTTTCTCAACAAATAATTAAATTACCAAATAAATTATAAGGTGTTTTTATATACATCAAATGTCTGATAGAAAAGCAAGTACATGTTTTGCTAAACTTTAAAAACAAAACCCAATTTTAAAACATGGACTAATCTATAATAACTCCTTTAACTTTAAAATAACTTAAGTTCTAATTAATGGTATTTATTCCAGTTTCTGATGCATGTAAAGAATAAATAAAGCTAATCGTATATCGTATATCTATTTACAGCCCTATTAATATTCACTATTCTTTTATAATTATTTTATAAAAACGTTACCCCCCCCCCCAAACTTGGATTTTCTCCTGTGTCGCGGAGGCTACTTACAAACATAAATTGCACAAGGACACACATCCAGACCCGAAACAATTATTTGTAGGATGTACAAATACTTGTTCCTTGCGGGATTCAAACCCGCGACCCCTAGCACAGCCACTCATTGCCAAGCCGCCTGCGCCACGGATCCGACGTCTAAAATAAAATAAATTCGTCCGCACATTGGCCCGAACCGAAGTAAACTGAACGACCTTACAACGTGTGGGCGCCGTCACCAACTTTCGGCCAATATATTCGCCACTACATTCGCCACTGTGTTGGCCAACGTGTAGAGGCGACATTATGGCGCATGCGATGGTCTTGGGGTTGGTGACGGTGTCGGTTTTTCCGCCGCACATCAAAGGTAGCGGGCCAGCGATGGTGGTATACGCATCTACACGTGGCCCATTCCACAGTTGTGCATACTCGACAGTTGCGTGTGGACGTTCGTGTTATGTTTCTAATTATCAAATTAAAAATGACGAATATGTGGCCGACTTAATAAAGTTATAAAATTTTAATCATAGAGCTACTAAAATCAGAACATATACCTATTATATTTTACTGTATTTTATTTTTTATTTATTTATTTTTAATTATTAATTACTAATTATTTATTAAATTATTAACAATTAGTTATAATTATTTAATTATTTTTATTTAAAGAAAACTAAATTGACTCAGGACATATTTAGTTCTAATGCGATGGATAGAAGATAACATCCACCATTTTCTACGCCATTTCTTTTTGATAACTCTATTCTTGTGCACATTAAAAAAGACAATAAAAAATGACATGTTGTATAGATATATTGCCGCAGCGGATAATGCTTCCACGTTCATCTCGAAAAACATTTCGATCACAACCTGAATGGCGCTACTCGCCATCGTGTAGTTTTGTTTCAACCATCGCATGGCCATCTCGCTGGGCCAGCGTTGGCCCATCGTGTAGAGGAGCTATTAGACGACGGCACCGTGGCGCAGTGGCTCAGCAATGAGTGGCTGCGCTGGGGGTCGCGGGTTTGAATCCCACAAGGAACAAGTATTTGTATATCCTACAAATAATTGTTTCGGGTCTGGATGTGTGTCCTTGTGCAATTTATGTTTGTAAGTAACCTCCGCGACACAGGAGAAAATCCAAGTGTGGGGGGGGGGTAACGTTTTTATAAAATAATTATAAAAGAATAGTGGATATTAATGGGGCTGTAAATAGATATACGATATACGATTAGCTTTATTTATTCTTTACATGCATCATAAACTGGAATAAATACCATTAATAAGAACTTAACTTATTTTAAAGTTAAAGGAGTTATAATCGATTAGTTCATGTTTTAAAATTGGGTTTTGATTTTAAAGTTTAGCAAAACATGTACTTGCTTTTCAATCAGACATTTGGTGTATATAAAAACACCTTATAATTTATTTGGTAATTTAATTATTTTTTGAGAAAGACAAAAACAATAGCAATAAATATAATTAACATTGACTTAATAATAGGTACTAATTATAACTTAGAACATAAATGAAAAACTCATGACGAGCAAAGTGGCTCAGGACCATGCTTTGCGGCAGTCTGTGGAGGAGGATGTTCAGTAGCAGACTTGTGAACAGCTGTAATGATGATGCTGATTCGAAAACTTGCACGATTAAATTATAAAAAATCGACGTTTTTTTATCGGATAGGGTGACAAACGAGCACACAGTCCACCTGATGGTAAGTGGTTGCTGCGGCCCACAGACATCTACATCTATCCTCGATTACGAATCAAAATGCAGATGCGTTGTCACCCGTGAGGACTGAGATGAAATGCCTCGTTTCCTTTAAAAAGGGTCTCCGGTTCTCTACACTTACCATATGAAACACAGCAGCATTAAGCTACAATTTTACGCTCGTATTCTGTAAGAGCGTGGTCTTTCCCCGGTCGAGCCGACCCATTCATGCTACAACTATACTACTAATATAACTGCAGCATGGCTCTACCACGTATAAACGACGTGCTTCATTTTAAAATTGTTCTCGTAATAATCTGATTGTAAATAAATGTTCATTTTTTTTTGATAAATAGCTTATCGATTAAAACAAACGCTTAAAAATAATTAAATCGCGCTAATTAAAGTGGTAGGAATGTTTAAAGTTGAAATTGGCACTAAAAGACTGGTAATTGGGGCATCCACCCTACAAAGCTTGAATATAAAATTTAAATCAGATGCATGTAATCACTCTGGGAGCTTGTAGCAAACTAAACGCGCGGCCAATGTGTGGACGCGGCGACCAAACTCTGCCAACAATCCTTTGATCTTTTGTAAAAAATGACACCACACGGATCTCGCGCCAACTTGTGGGCCATCGTTCCAATACACACCAATGAAGCCCAAACACCCCCTCTATACGTTGGCCAATGCTATTGGCCACTACATTCGCCACTGTGTTGGCCAACGTGTAGAGGCGCCGTTAGACCCAATCTTAGGTCACGGCAGCCAGTCGACACACGAATGTGCGCACAAGCACGGGTGAATTCCTAATAGCCATATATGCTTATTGAGGCACGAGAATAAAACCCCTCAATTTTTTTATTACGGGCGGACGTAGACTTTCTTTACAGAAAAACCCAATAATTGATATTGACCCGATCTGCGATTCGAACCCAGAGCCTCTTGATCTGCAGTCGCGTTTCGGAACACTGCAACTACATGTCGATGTAATCATATACTCAATATTCCTATAATGTAGATACCATATGTGAAACATCTTTTATTGATTTCGTCGAAAATTGGCAAGTCTATTAAAGCGTGGTGATTACTGCAAGGTTCCTCTTTCTATAGAAATAAAGTTGTCAAGCGAGAACACATTCCACCGGATGTTGTAAATTCATATATTTTATTTAGTCAAGCATCCAAGGCCCATATTTTGTTAGTATTACTTATAAATAAACTAAAATAACTAAGTTAGTAGACATAATATTATTATTAATGAAGGAAAGAAAAATATAATATTTATATGTGCCGTTTTCTCACCATTCCACTAGATATGGCACATTTATAGGCAGTCCAGTCAGCTCGCGATCACTTTCAGGATACTATTGTTGTAAATATCAATGTACCTTTAAATATGAGGTCATGGTGCCCATAGACACTAACATCTATCCTTGATTGTGAACCAGAATTTAGTGGCATATTTACTAGACATTAGGACTCCTTTCCTGATAAGAGAAGAGTGTGGTTTGCAAGATGTTGTTGTGATCAGGATTAAGAAAGAAATTCTTCGTTGTTTGGTCATGTGGAAAGAATGAATGAGGAAAGAGTGACAAAGAAAATTTATGTTGCAGAAGTGAATGGCAGACTCGGAAAGGGACGTCCTAGGCGAAAATTTATCGACCAAATTAGCGATTTATTGAAAACGGGCCAAATTAGGAGTACACTTAACCGGCGAGAGAGGTGTGTCAGGATCGTGCCAAATGGAAGTCTGTAGTTTCTGCCTACCCCTCTGGGTGACAGGCGTGAGTGTTTATGTATGTTTTATGTATGACTCCTTTCCGGCTAGCAGTACGTCTGGGTATATACCATCCTCTTACCTACTTCTGCTCACAAACAACAGTGTTGCCACTTCTGTGTTTGGTCTAAAAGGTATTAGAAAGCCATTATAGTTACAGGCTGTGAGGCATTCCATCTTAGTCCTCAGAGGTTACAGAGCATCTGTAGCCTTCTAGGAGTTTTGGCGGGAACTTGGCAGTCGACGGATTGTCGCTCATGTTTTGTCGCTTGAATAATGGTTTGAAGTTGATTTTTATTCGTAAAAGTGATGTTGTTTTATGAATTAAGTGTCTGCGCGTGTGAACTATTAGAGAAAACGACGAAACAAGTGCTTTGCTGTTGATATAAACCTCAAGTTAATTTGACCGCTTGGGCGCCTCCGGCACGGAGAAAGGGACAAACAATCACACTGCTTTGTCTTACTTCTATGCAAGACGTATGCATAAATCTATCTTTTTCGTGTGCGAATGCAAAAGAAGGCGTCAATTTGTCTATAGGTTTCTCTGTCTACGGCACGGACAGCATCCACTTTACCACCAGGTGGCGTGTCTGTTCGTTTGTCACTTCATCTGTTTTCAAACGAGTACACAGTCCATTTGTTAGTAACTGGATGCTGCGGCTTATTGACATCTACAACTATCTACAAGTAAGAATCAAACTTGTGATACGTTATCACCCCTGAGGTCTAATATAGAATGCCTCGTTTCTAGTACAAAGGGTCTCCGTTTCTCTACACTCACCATACGAAACACAGCAGCAAGTAGACTGCTTTTTACGCTGGTATTCCGTGAGAGCGTGGTCCTTCCCCGGCCGAGTCGACCCATTAGTGCTACAAGCATAATATAGCTGTAGCGTGGCTCGCCACCACTTTTATACAAAGATGCTTGGTCAACCCTGAGGATTAAGATTGAGTGCTTTTTATTAGTAAAAAGGTTCTCCGATTTTCATCACTCATCATATAAAACATACATTAGTCTAGGAGAAATCGGTGCATGAGTTCCGAAAGCTTATTCTACCTCAAACAATATGGCCCCGAGTAGCCTCATGACAACTTGCATTTATATAATTAATAGGATAATTTGAAGGGAATCACATAAAAAATTGAGGTGGAATAGTTCTCGGTACTCATGCGCCGATTCCTCCTGGACTAAATATTCTTTGCGGAGGGACCACGTCCCGTCCCTATCGTGCTTAGCTGTTCGTATTATAACCATAATACAGCAGAACTCTAAGCTCTAGGTCAGGTGTAGACTATTTATAGGCTGATTAATAAGAAAAAAATTAATTACCCTGTCATCACGGAGCTGTAATGCAGCAGCGAGGGCACGAAGAGCTGGTGGAGCCAGGTACGGTGCTCGAGAGTATGCGGCCTCCAAAGCAGCCGCCTGACTTGCAGTGAACGGCACTCGAGCGTGCCGACCGGAGCGTCGCGGTCGACACGTTGTATTATTAACAGTTCCTGAAATATTCGAGGCTGGCAATAATCGACTACATCACGCCAATCGTATAAAATTCAACTGAATTTTAGCGCAGTGGCACAGCGTTTATCTATGTTTCTGCATGTTCGTGGGTCCGAATTCACACGGATCGGAACGAGTGTTAGTAAGGCCTGCAAATATCTGTTCGGGTTCAAGATATTTGTCTATGCGCGTCAAGATATAAATATAAATGACCATCACAGTCACAAAGTCACACATTTGAGTTAGGTGAAGCAAAATTAAATATATAATATTGAGTAGGTATACGGAAAGATTACGAGAACCTAATCTTTGGCGCTGTTCTTTCGATAATAATAAAAATAATTTTGCTTGTGTTGAGACACATCATACTTTTAGTGTGTAGTGATAGTGTTACTGTATACTGTTTGAATCTCATCTCCAGCAAACTGAAATAAGTGATAGAACAATAAACGTCATTTATCATCCTTTGGGTCGTCCGGCGTGACGCATACCTAATTATACAATTAATAAGATCGGAGGAAGGTTTCAGTGTCAGTCACAGATTAATAATTTGTGTTTTTGGACGAATGTTAACCTCTGCTGGAATTTGAACTTAGGAGCCTAGAACGCCAGGCGGTCTCAATTGGTTGCACACAGCAATTTACGTATTATACTTAGGTATGAATTGAAAATATGCCTGACTACAGTATAAGAAATTGTTAAAACAACTGAAGTGATATTAATCAATAAAATAATTTACTTTTTCTCATTAAGCTGCCATTAATACTTTTTTAACAAATTATACACCGTAGTTTTAAAGCAAAAAGTACAAAGTATCAAAAAAATATAGGTATAATTATATAGGGATTAGGTACATCTCACCGCTAGGCTCTATCGTTACCTCATTATTGAGAGGGGTTTTAGAGAAAATATTTGTCAATGTAGCAGCTACTATCTACCACAACGAAATAAACGAAATAATCAAACAATAAGAATTCTCACTTGGTAATCGTGGAGGTCTGTATCGCGTGCAACATAACCAGCTTGGTGTTGCCACATCCTCACGAACACTTTCAGTATCATTTCCTAAAATCCTCTTTATACTAAAATCCGAGTTGCACTTAGAATCCGAATGCAATGAAGACGAATCCATGCCGTTTGCAATCTAAACTTCGTTTAAAAGGAGATTTTACATTCGCCTGTTTAAAAGTTTGGCTAACAAAAGCAGGCGGGGCTTGTCTACGTCCCGCCTAGTAAAGTCCTAAGATTAAACAGGGATGCGACCCTTTAAATTATCGTAGATGTTATCATATACCGCAATCAATGGGGCGCACGCACCAATGAGCTTTTAAATGTTGTGACGCCGGATCATTCATACGTACCTTTAGCTGAATAAGTAATAGATACTGTTTACACACAAAAGGATGTTATTACTTTAAGGGCATGTGGGAAAATTAATTTGTTACATGTATTACATTTCTATTGTTCGAGATATTATCAAACGTAATTTGATACGTTGCTAAAATAAATTGGAACTTGATTGTTGGGGATCCGCCTATTACGAACCTTCGAAGTAAAGCGTTTTAAATTAGCAGATTTATAGAGAAAAAGAACTGTCAATCAATAGATTTTGTGAAATATTATTACAACATCAGTCTGTATTTTTACATTCGTCTAACGACCAATGCAATCTTAATTTTTGTTAGGACTTTTTGGATTTTAATCGGCAGTTAATCCTTCAATCGGATGAAAGATGAAATTTCAAAAAACTGTGCGGAATTAAGGTTTTCCTGCAATTTCGAATGGGTATTGACGCAAAAAGTAGTCACGTTATTCTACTGTGCATCGGTGGGTTCCATATCTACAAGCTCAGTGCGCAATCAGTTTTTCAAGACCTGATGTCGCCATTACTAAAACTGTTAATTTTATAGTTAAGTTTTGAATTTACACAATTTTATTTTTTCTTCTTAGTATATCGCTCAGAAATCTTCTTCTCTCACTGAATGGTGAGACACACACTGAACCTAAACGTTAAGTAGAAGAAGTCACGTGTAGTGTAGTCAACACTCCGTTCCCCCTGTGCTCTAATCCAAAGCCCCGAAAATTTTCAGCTCGAGTTACAAAATCATTTTTAGTGTCTAGAAGACTGCAATGCAGTGGACGATATGAATGACAAGCTCGTGTTCCAAATGCATGTGGCGGGACTTACGCAACTTCAATACAGCTTGTGTTCTTTTCTTTTTTCCTTTTTTTTTAAACGTAACCCCCACAATAGCATTTTATCTTGTAGCGTGGAAGCAGTTTACGTACATAAACTTGTTATTTGTACGTACGTAATTTGGCTACTCTTTGAAAAATAACCCTGTATACTTTATAGAACTTTTGCGTGCTGTCGATGAGGGTTTTACGCAATCTTATATGTATACAAGGCATCAAAACCGATCCTGGAAAATATTTTACATGTTCCTCTCAGCAAATACCAGATCACACTGTGTTAATTCTACATTTCGCATTTCCCCGTCAATTCATGTATTGTATGAGCTCGTTCGAAGCGTGCTCGATAGGAGTTGAGATTCATAATATATCATCTGATATTATTGGATATTATTGGAAGTCATAAAATTGTTTATTTGAGATTTCTCTACCTATATTTCTGCAGTCAAAGTGCCATTTTATAAGCACTATCTAAGTGTGGCTTTCGGAAAATATCCTGGTCCAAGACAAGGCAAATAATAGTCTCAAAATATTATTATATTTAATCCAAAATACATTTGTCTGAGCACTTTCTATCCCATGTCGCAATTCTGTTCAATTAATTTCTGTACCTACTTATCAAAACAAGGCAACCTTCAACAAAGTTAACTCATGATTCACCTATTTCTCGAGTTTTTACTTTACCAATTTGGTGCAAATGAATCAATATTGTGGATAAGCGAAAGTCAAGCTATGACCCTAATTAATTAAGGATGACTTTTAATTCATCGATAATTGCTTTAGTAACTGGTCTACCTCGCGGTTCATTCTTCCATCCGAAGTTTCCACTACGAAACCGATTATAAACCATAAACGCGCAGTGCGTTCGTGAGCCGTATCCTCTCCAAACGCAACGTTGAAATTGCGAGCTGTCTGCTGTGTTAGGACCACGTGAGAAGGCGAATTAGTATAGCATGAAGACCTCAAAATATAGACATCTTTGACGTCTTCATGCTTAATTCAAAACCTGCCTGAAAATCAATAACTGATTGCTTAACTATTAACTTAACCCCTATAATAACAAGTTTCCTGGTAATATTACCGAATTGCCTTCGCATAATTTTCAGGCGCATGCATAAACCATTCTAATGAAAAAAGGTTATTATAAATTACAAGTGCGTGTTGCAAATGACAGGTCTCCGTCACTCGCTCAAGGTCTTCCGTTATATTTTATATATCTACCGGTTAGCGTACCACGTACTACTTACGTAGTAACATTATTAATATTTGCTAGTGATGACATGGATCTGAGACGTGGTCCTTCACTGCTGGTCGTATGAAGAATCTGAACATCGCTCAGGGAGTTATGGAGATGGCTATGCTCTGGGTTTCTCCGCGTGATAAACTTAGAAATGAGGATATCCGCAGTAGCATCAGACCATAACAGATATAGCCCAACGGGTTATTAAGCTTAAGTGGCAAATGGCCAGCCATATAGCTCGAAGAACCGACAACCGATGAGGAAGAACAAAGCTTTTCGAGTGGCAGCCTCATACCCTAAGGCGAAGTGTAGGGCGGCCCTCTACTAGCTGGAGTGACGACCTGGTGCAGGAAGTTTCAGGCTCAGGACCGTGCTTCATAGCATTCCTTGAGCGAGGCCTATGTTCAGCATATGGACTTGTGATGGGCTGTAATGATGATATTAGAAGATCTCTTAAATGAAAAGAATGTTTGGAGCTTCCTTGATTTTATTGACTTGTGCATTTATTTTTGATGCGTTTAAATTGTAAGTACTGGGCTAAAATAGTCTTCTAGTGAGTTTCTTGCCGCTTTTTCTCACAAGGTCTCCCATATTGGGGACTTGTTAAAGCAACGGCGTAACTTTTTTAATTTTCGGTAAAGACCAATTTTAATTTTAACTGACACTATGACTAAGCTCAACATAAATAAAATAGCGTCCAATGAGAATGATTGAGAGAAAGTTTTTGCCAATATATCAACAAGTGCAGGTGCACTTGTTAGATCATTAGTGTTTTACTCCGAGTATTTTACGTTCTTCCCTCTCTATCGTGATCCTAATCTGCATAGGTTGGATGCAGCACTCGAAACCCTTGGACAACGCGCTGTACAGTTGACATCGCCAGCTTTTGCTGTATCATACTAAATCCGTCCGTCTTCACTATTACGACGATTCTGATGAATTCTTTAGGTATAAGCGGCATAATTTATTTATTAAAACTTCAAAAAATATGTATAGACGGACTTAATGCCCGAGGCATTCTCTTTTATAACATAGAAAACCTTTGCTTTATAACATAGAAAATTATGTACGAAAAATGCTTTTGTACTCACAACGTGGTCGGAGTGCTCTACTCTCGATATGTGGCCATAACTCAATTTCGCTAAACAAAATCGTTCCTATACTTTTAGCAGGACGTCAAATTTATATTATATTCTAAGGAAGATCCTTATCGATTTTCGTTATTGAACTCAACACCGTTTAAAAGTTTTTAATGAAAATCGATCAGATTCTGTTTTTTTTTTCTTGTAAAATTATCGTCACTATTGTCATCTTTTAGTGTTAATTTTTAACATAATAAGCGTATTTTACTTTTTGATTTTCCAAATATTTTTATTATTTTAATAATAGAATAAAAACATATTGTACAAAAATGCAGAGAATGAATTCATAATTCCATTTTCACAAATAAAGAAATTATTGATTCTTTTTTTATAGAATAAGGGTGGCAAACGAGCACACAGTCCACCTGATGGTGAGTGGATGCTATGGCCCACAGACATCTACCTCGATAAAGAATCAAAACGCAGGTGCGTTGTCACCCGTGAGGACTAAGACGGAATGTCTCGTAACCAGTAAAAACGGGTCTCCCTATCTCTACACTCACCATACGAAACACCAACAGTATTACGCTGCTATTTTACGCTGGTACTGTGAGAGCGTGGTCCTTCTGGTCAATCGTGCTACAACCGTAATATAGCTGCAGCGTGGCTCTACTACTACATTCCTACTTTTTTGTCATTATTTAATGGCAGCTCCTACTTCTTCTTCATCATCGGCTCGCAAAAACCTAGTGCTGGATGTAAGCATGTCCCATTAGAATAATAGTATTTGCCGTCAGCAGCAACAGCAACGACGCGCCGGAGCCAAATGCTTATACTTACATTTAGTAACTCCCGACTACAGAGCCGTCCGTCGCATTTTTTTTAAAACCTTCACACTGGAATTTTCTTCTGTATCGTGGGGGCAGTTAAGTACAAAAATTTCACAAGGACAATCATCTAGACCCGGAATGACAGAAATCGTAATAATAAGACAATAGAAATGAATTAGCGGACGAATACTTCCAAAACCGATGTCGCCATACCTTACCGTATTATAAACAAACGCAATGCACAATGATATCTGATGTTCACATTACATTGCTTGGCGAGTTTGTCAAAGTCACGTGTGTCGCTTATTACGGTAGAACAAAAGCAGCAATGGTAACTGTACAATACGAAAAGTAATAAATGAGTTTGCAAAGGTAAATATCATAAAAAGTATTCATCTAAATGTAAATTAATTAAAACAATGATAATTAGTAAATAATCAACTTACTGATGAAATGTTATGCCTTTATTAGTTTAAATACAACGAGCCTTAATGAGTTTTTACACCTGATTATGCTGCAGTGCAATTTATAATGACAGAAATTCACGTACGACGTTCCCCGCACAACTAAATCACAAAATGGTGAATTATGTTCGTCAACCCATATAAGCGGCGACAAGGTCACGCGTCTATGCGACTTCTATTGGCTTATTATTATGATTTCTGTGCCTGTAACAATTATTTGTAGGTCATACAAATAATTCTTCCTTGAGGGATCAAATCCGCGACCCTTAGAGCTGCGTCTCATTGCTAAACCACTGCGCCACGGAGCCGTTTACATTGCGACAAAGTAGGACAATTTTGCAATTAATGTTTACCCACTTATCATTCAATTCAACATAGATGTCACTGACAGATAAACACAGTCACATTAAACGCAATTTTCAAGTGGCACATTATTTTATTGTACAATGTCTGACCACAATGAAGGCGGGAATACAAAGGTCTCGCAAGTGGGTCTATTTAAAAGTTCTTTAGACACAAAGTGATTTAAATTCTACTGCAGCTGCCGTAAATACAGCTTTTTCTGTTTAGATATTTACACTAATATGTAATTTGAATTTATGCTAATATCCTTTTAATAAGAAACGCTATGCGAGGCTGACTTTTGAATGAACATTATGTTACTTACCGCAATAAAATCGCACTAAAATTAGCCAATTTCTAACCGACTAAAAAGAGGAGGTTCTTAATTCGACTGTATTTTTTTATGTGTTACCTCAGAACTTTTTTCTAGATTTTGATGATTTTTTTGATTTGAAAACTTGTGCTTCTCATGTTGTTTCGTATTGATCAAGATCTGAAGGTATTTAATGGACTTCGACTACATTGATGATGTTCTCAACTAATTATATTGTAAGTCGGTTGTACAAAATTTTTAATTTTACCACCTGTGTCTTAAAGATATTGATAAGTAAATTGATAAAAAATTTATATCATTCTGGGACATTAAGTAAGTCACTTAAATAAGCTCAACTACGCAGCACGGAAATGAGATATTATTATAATCTCCGGTTCTCAATCATCGAACTATATTAATAATACGTCAATGTTCTCAATATGAAACTTTACTAAGTGACTGTTCTTAAGTAATCACTATCATCTTTAATACAGCCTATCACAAGTCCACTGGTGAACACAAGCCTTCCCCTAAAGAATACCAACTGCATCCACATAGATCGTACGGAGTACGGATGCTATCACTCAAAGAACTCCGAATATAGCTATCACCGACGATAGCCTGCTTATCTATTTTAATACTAAATATAGTATTTAAAAATTAATTATTTATAAATTTTACAATGATTTTTATTTTCTTTCCATAATGCTTTATTTTTGTGAAAATTATTTACTAAGTAAGTACATTTTATATTTGGGTACTGTATTTAAATCCAATTAAAAAAAAATTAAAATTAAAAGAATACCCAAACCCATTATGGGTTCGGGTAATTTTAATTTAACACGTTAGGGTTATTGTGTTGTACGCTATAAAATCAGAAAAATTATATTATTGTTTTTGTGATTTCGATTAAAATGTACAGACAGCGTCAGATATAAGGGAGCAGTCAAGGTGGTCAAATATTTTGAAACATCCAAAGTGATCATAAACATTCAACCATCCGTAGTGGTCACACATACAACGTCAAATATATGCAATCATTTAAACCGTTCAATATTATAGTAACAAATAGAACGCCAACGGTATCCAAGCAGTCAAAGTATTAAAAAAATTTGGAACACTTTAGGAAAAGAAATTTTATCTTGATGATACAAGATTGTATTTTGAATAATTTTAAAATTCAATTCATGCATTTAACACAACAACAAGAAAATAAAGGAAATTTTCTTTAATTACAATAATATTAGAATGATAAATAAAATTAAATCAGAAAAAAAATGATATCCTTATTTTTTTAAAGTTTTAATAAAATTTGACTTTGATGCTGATGAAACCGAAGTAAGAGCGTAGTTATAAGGGCGTTTATAAGGACGAATAGAACGATATGTCTTTGCGTCTCTGTCATTTATAAAAAAAAACAGAAATAATAACAATAATGTCCTCCAGACCGAATTTCGGTCACGGCGGCCTACCTCAACGGAGGCTAGCCATCGGCGCAGGACAGGAATATAGTGGCCAAGCGTATGTGCAAGCACAGGTTCACTCTCTATTCCATCACTCTCATATTCTGATGGGACACGGTAAACCGACACGACCGGAGAAGAGATCAGGCGCAGAACCAACGGCTTTATGTGCCTTTCGAAGCACGGGGGTGATATACCGCCAACTTCCTGACTCCAGGCAGCTATTGAGAATTTCTCGACGAAAAAACTCAATAATTAATTTTTTCGCCCTACCCGGGATTCGACCTCATGATCAGTAGTCGCGCCACTACAACCACTAGACCAATGAGACAGGCAAAAAAAAAACAGTACAGTAACAGTATCATAGGTATTAAAATTTGAAGCTAAATGTTAGAAAAATGACCTCTCCTCTAAATATTTAAAGCTGCGATTTAAATAATAATCTACGCTATAATTTATTTGTTCATAGGAGTTTGTGATCATCAAAATTTATCATCTTTAATCTAAAATTCTTTCAATTCCTTTAATTCCTTCCAATTTAATTTGACCAAGCTTCAAGAGAGACTTCCAAATATTTTCGAAAAATACCAAATGAGCGAAAGACTTTAGTATCAAAATTTACCTATCTACACTCAATATAAGACTGTACTGTTCCTGACCTAACGGGTATCGGGCATGAGTATGGAAAAGTTAACCGATAGGATTGTGGGAATGTAAGTATCCGGATATAGTGTGTGCCACAAGGCGAAGTGATTAAAATTCAACCACAAAGTTGGGGATCCTCAGTTGGAATCCAAATAGAAACTGTGACAACACAAGTTTATTGGGCTTTTTTATAAAAAAAGGGTGACAAATAAACACACACAGTCCGCCTGATAGTAAGTGGATACTGTGGCCCATAGACATCTACGTTTATCCATAATTAAGAACCACAATGCAGATGCGTTATCATCCCTGAGGACTGAGATGAAATATTTCGTTTCCAGTAAAAAGGGTATCCGGTTCTCTACACTCACCATACGAAACACAGCATTATTAAGGTGTCATTTTACGCTGGTATTCTGTGAAAATGTGGTCCTACCCCAGTCGAACCGATCTATTTCTGCTACAATCATAATATAACTACAATTTATCACAGAAAAAAAATAAAAAAGATAAAAAACGAGAATGTGTCGCATGTCTCGAACGGTGCCCTACAAAGATCTGTCGAATGACCTAAGTTGAAAGAATAATAAAGAAACATATTCGTCAATAACTTCAAGCGTAGCGCAGTTAATGGGAACACCATTAACTAGCACAGCATAGCATGTTACATGGACTTTTACTGGAATTTTTACTGCCAATCAAAATTTCACTGCTGCTGCTGAGCATCCCCCACGAGTAAAAAATGAAATAATTTGATAAAATCCATCCAATTAAAACAATTTTTAAATTTATTCTATTTTCTTTTAGATATATTGAAAGTATATAATAACACAATATATAAAGAAAGTAAAATCAGAAACGAATACTTATATCCTCCTTTGGCATTAATTACGTCACTAAGCCGTTGTCGCATTGATCATACCGTATTGTAACAAAAATTGCTTCCTCTCATGGATTCCCATGTTTTTAGATTTCAGAATTATCCTAAAGTTGTATCATTTTTCCCCCACAAGTGAAAAAATGCATCTCCTTTCATCGAATATATACCACTAACGAAAGTGGTATCTTAATATAGGTAAATTCATGTCTTTATCTTGAATTTGATTGTTCAAAAACACGATTGTATAATTTTGACTCTAAAAAATCACTATAGTTGAAATTATAACGAAATTACTTAATCTATATGCTTAGGAATCACTCAAATATTATATTCATATCATCAATATTCATAATTTACTTGCTCATTATTTTGATTACTTAAATCAATAATTTAAAAAAATATATTTTAAGATTCTGACAATTTCTAAGCGCTTTTAATCGTCGCGGGCGCTACGCTATTTTAGACCTTATGACGGCGTTTTTTCAAGTTTTTATAGAAATTATGCATTCATTCGGATCAGTACGGCGATAGCCTTTTCGATGTGTCTTCTTAAATATTCAATTTAAATAAATATTTATCTAAATAACTAAAACTAGCTAAATATCCCGGTTTCGCCTGGATAGGATCTATTAACTACTCATGACTTTTTCTTAAAGTTTGTATTTTTTCTCTCTATCTGTTCGTAAAGCTTTATCACATAACTGTTTGTGATAAAACTTTACGAACAGAAGTACCAAAGATTAGCCCTGACAGAAAGATAGACGGACGGATAGGTAAACAGACAGACAGACGAAACATTTAAAAATGGTTGTTTTTATTCAATCGTATTCAAATAATTTCCTGAGCTTAATAGGAGCCATTTATTTTAATATTGCCGACAGACGTTAACAAAGCGCGGTATCCATCTAGCCTAATTTTTTTCAAACGCTCGTTCAAAAAATGTCCCCTCTACTTACGATAAGCTCGTAGTCCAAGGTCTTCATTGATCACTCTCTTGATCGTGGTTCTGCTTAGTCCCAACTGAAGAGCTAAGATATTTTGTTTACGAACAGGATTTTGTTGGATTAGCGCCTACATTGCTTTAATGATCGCGGGTGTCCTAACTGTACGAGGTCGGCCGGTCGTCTTACGATCTTTGAAGCTTGAATCTTCAGTGAATCGTTTGATAGTGCGATAAACAAATCGTAGGGTTATTTTCAATTTTTGTAGAATATTGAAAATCTCTTATGGCACGTAACCACAGCGTTGCAATGCGATAACTGCTGCTATATCGTCTTTCTTCGACCACTCCATATTTGAAAATGTTTGAAAATTAATGTCTTTTTTTATTTCGGCAAGCGCAAATGTTATATTTTTAAAATTGGTGAACTTCATCTGTTACAGTATTCAAAAAATTTAAATAATAACGTTTTGACAGAACTTATGACCCGACTAAGTATATAAACTGTCCCCACGAGACAGGAGAAAATTCTACTGTGGAGGTAACGTTTTAATTAATTTAATTGCAAATCTAAAGTTTACCAACGCGCAATGAAACAGCGAACGAAGTGGACAAATTGATTCATAAGCCTCTCAGCAATGAGAGGAGGCCTACGCCCAGCCGTGGGAAGTACTCGTTACATAGGTTGAAACTTTACTACAGTCATGGACGTTAAAATAGCGTTATTTTTTTAGCATAAATACTATTATGATAAAACACTCGTGCCCCAGAGAGAAGCACAACCTCAATCATACTTTAATATTGCTGCTTATTTAATAACTCCGTTCTTCCAAATCATTTTGCCTCCCAATCCCAATGTGACTTTTCATCTTTTTTAAGCAAAACTAATAATGATTTTCACTTTAGGGTATTTTTGTGATAGGACGGAAATAATGCGTTATATAGGCTGCACTAAAAGTATCGGGAATGGAATATTTCCACTGTTCCTGACATATTAAAATCTTTTTAATTGAAAACTCCTTGCTTTTAAAAGTCGAATAAGTACCATTTATTTAAATTCTCGGTCTTGTCACAAGGCTTTGTCAAACTCGTTTAGTCGTTGAGAAAATGGAATTGACTCGAGAAAATTCAAGAGCGATGATTTATTATGACTTTCGAAGTGGTTTAACACAAAAACAGTGTGTTGACAGGATGATTTCTGCATTTGGTGATGAAGCCCCATCCAAAACCACAATTTATCGCTGGTTTGCTGAATTTCAACGTGGACGTGTCAAGCTCAGTGATGATCCCCGTCAAGGTCGTCCAAAAACTGCCGTCACCCAAGAAAACGTTGATGCTGTGCGTAAGCTGATTGAGGAAGATCGACATGTGACATACCGCGAAATTCAGGCAACTTTAGACATTGGCATGAGTCAAATACAAATAGTCTTGCATGAACAATTAGGTGTAAAAAAGTTGTTTTCCCGATGGATACCGCATTCGCTCTGTGAAGAGCAAAAAGCAGCTCGCGTTACTTGGTGCGTCAGAACTCTCAAAAGATTCCACGCAGGATCCTCAAATGCTGTATACAACATCGTATCAGGCGACGAATCCTGGATATACGCGTACAAACCCGAAACAAAAAACCAGTCACGAGTTTGGGTGAAAGTTTCATTCACGGAGTGTTGCAAAAAAAATGGTGGCCACGTTTGTCTCCAAAACCGGTCATGTTACGACTATATCTTGAGATATCTTGAGGGACAAAGAACGGTTAATGCAGAATGGTATGCTAGCATTTGTTTGCCACAGGTCGTTTCTGAACTCCGTAAAGAGAACTGCAACCGCCGCATCATCCTCCATCACGACAATGCGAGTCCTCACACCGCACACAGAACAAAAGAGTTTTTAGAGCAAGAAAACATAGAATTATTAGACCATCCGCCGTACAGCCCCGACCTAAACCCTAATGATTTCTATACTTTCCCTAAAATAAAGAATAAATTGCGTGGACAGAGATTTTCATCACCTGAAGAAGCTGTGGACGCCTACAAAACGGCCATTTTGGAGACCCCAACTTTCGAATGGAATGGTTGCTTCAATGATTGGTTCCATCGTATGGAAAAATATGTCAAATTTCGTGGAAAATACTTCGAAAAGCAATAAATACATTTTTAAATAGTAATGTTGTGTCACTTCCTTCATTTCCGAAATTTTCAGTGCCGCCCTCGTATGTAATTAAATGCGAGTTATATGCTTTTAAAAGACTTGAATTGAGCAATTTCATCCGTGTCAGCGGAATTAGAATTAAAATTTTTCGTATTTCCCCCCTTACACAAAAAGACGCCGATTGTTTTATAAAAATATTAATAACATACGGAACGTGTGTTTATATTTACAAAATTATTTTAGATCCATAACATGCCTACGTAAAACGCCTTTTCTTTCTGACAGACAACAAAATAATCTCCTGATCCACTGAAGGACTAGGCCAGGGTGAAGTCTCGAGTGCATATTGTCTGAACTGCAATTCTCAATAGGTTAATAGCGTATTCCAGTCAATAGAAAGATAATATGTTAAATACTGAAACACCTGGTGATGTTGTTGATGATACATATCTATTACTGAATATCTGTACTTATTTGACTTAAAATATATATTGTTTTCAAATTGTAACTTTTTATTTCTTTCTAATTTCACTATCTCGTTTCCAATATTTTCTACTTGGAGAGCCACATGATGACAAAGCTGGCTTGGTTTGGCTCTGCTTAAAGGATTGAATATAATTAATTTCTTTGATAGGTACTCATAGAAAATCCCCACAAATAAACTTATTTTCTTGTATTTCCTTGTATAGTTGTTCCAAAAAAAAAAAATTATCGTAACAAAATGTTTAGAGCTTTACGGGAAATCTAACAATTATAACACATTAACATCATTCAACAACGTTCTGTCTCCCGGAGAGGCGAAAAGTGGATTGCAGAGGCCCGTCTGGCTACGTTGAATGTATGTGGAGCAATGAATGATAAAATGGATGAAGTATACGATATGATGTATGATAGAGGAATAGATGTGTTATGTGTAAATGAGACGAAAAGAAAGGGGAAGGATGTCACTACACATGGCATGTGTACCGCATACTGGTCTGGTGTAGACGAGATCGAGCGGGCATGCCAGGGAGTAGGTATCATCCTTTCAGAAAGAATGGGCCAATGTATGAAAGAGTATGAATGTGTAAGCCCAAGACAGCTATGGATACGAATGAAAGTGGGCTTAAAGAAGTTGTTTGTGTTATCTACGCCCCAGACATGTCTAAGCCCACTTATACTCGAGAACAGTTTTGGGAAATGGTAAGGATGGTGTTAATGAAGTGTAAGGGAAATCAAAATATTATTATGCTAGGAGATTTTAATGGAAGGGTTGGGGTGAGGAGGTTTGGTTATGAAAGGATATTGGGAACGTTTGGTGATGAAAGAATAAATGAGAATGGTGAAAGTCTCCTCACCGTATGTATGGAAAAAATCTTTTTGTGACGAACACTTGCTTTCGCCACAAGAGGATTCACATGCCTATACTTGGGAAAGAGGTGACGATAGAAGCATGATAGATTTCATAATTGTGGATGAGAGATTGAGGGGCGCAGTGGTGGATACAAGGGATTACCGGAGTTCTAACGTAGGAACGGATCATTATTCGGTTTTATGCCGAATTAATGGTCTATTCAGGCGTTGGCGCCATCAGTCATCTGTGTCTACCACTGCGTTACAGCGTATTAGAACAGAAAGGTTACAAGTGAAGGTGAGAAAAACAAGTTCAAATGTAGACTGAAAGAAAATATAAGTAGTTTGGATGAATTATGTATGAAGGAGTTAGACTTGGAATGGAATGTATGGCAAAACGTCAAGAAAGGTTTAGTGGATGCAGCTACCGAAGTATGTGGTGTTAGTAAGAGAGAAGATCAGATACGTATGGAAGTTGAAGCAAAGAAGAGAGCATGGCTAGATTTACTAGCAACAAAGGCTGGTAATTCTAGCGGTACGAATGATGATATTGAAAGAAAAAAGGCAGTCTTTAGACATCTTAATAAGAGAGTAAAAGAAGTAGTTGAAAGAAAAAAGCAAGAAAGAACGGATAAGAATGATAGAAGAATATCGGATAACTTCCAGGCAAATATTAAAATGTTCTGGAAACTTGTAAGAACTGCCAGGGGACATTCGAAACAGCCTATGATGAATGCTATAAGAGACGAGAATGGCTATGTTCTGAATGATGAAGTTTTGAGTTTAAAGAGATGGAAGGAATATTTTGAAAGCGTGTTTATGAGTGAGGAGACAACGTGTGTACTAAGTGAAGTAGAAACTCCGAAAGAAGAGGAAAGAGGTAGCGAGATAAGTATAGATGAAATAATGAAAGCAATGAAAAGCATGAAAGCAGGTAAGGCTGCCGGATATGATAGAGTTTCACTCGAAATGCTAAGGGCTGGAGAGGAAGTCGTGGCAGGCCTGCTGCACACCTTGTTTAATTTATGCTGGGAACTGAAGCGGGTACCGGTAGACTGGTGCAAAGCCGTGATAGTCCCAGTATATAAAGGAAAAGGGTCGCAGCAGGACTGTAAAAACTACCGTGGCATCAGCCTTCTTAGCATTGTGGGAAAACTGTACGCTAAGGTACTAAATTGAAAGGGTTATGAAAGAAACTGACGGAAATATTTGGGATGTGCAAGCGGGATTTAGAAAGGGAATGGGATGTACAGATCAAGTCTTTTCCATGCGTATGATCGCGGAGAAGTTTTTGGCCAAAAACCAAAAGGTTTTTTGTGCGTTCATGGACTTGGAAAAGGCCTATGACAGAGTGGATAGGGATGTGCTATGGCAAACACTGAACTCATTTGGGTTGAGCGCTGGCTTGATACAGGCACTGGAGTCTCTTTATAGGGACTGTAATGCTTGTGTTAGGATCAACGGGGTCTACTCGGACTGGTTTGACATCCATAAAGGTGTCAGACAGGGCTGTGTGGCTTCCCCGTGGCTGTTCAACCTATTTATGGACAGTTGTTTGCAAAATTTGAAAGTTGAAGAATGCGGATTAAGAATGGGTGAGTTAACCGTCAAATGCCTTTTGTACGCCGATGATCAAGTTATCCTTGCGTCGTCGGCGGCCGAGTTGCAAATGATGGTTACATTAATGAACAGATCATTAAAAGAAAGGGGTATGAAAGTGAACGCAAGTAAGACGAAGGTTATGGTTTTTGAAAGAGAAGAAAGTAAAACGATTTGTGAAATAAGAATATAAGGGGAGTTGATCGAGCAAGTAGATGAGTTTGTATATTTGGGCTGCGTATTTAGCAGGGATGGGAGATATGATAAGGATATAGAACGACGAGTGAATGCGGGAAATAGAGTAAATGGGGCCCTGCACTCTATTGTGAAGAGTCAAAATGTGTCAAAAAAGGCACGTATGGCAATTCACAATGCTGTGTTGGTCCCTACTTTAACGTATGGTAGTGAAAGTTGGGTGTAGCAGAAGAAGCACGAGAGTAGAATCAACGCAGTAGAAATGCGGTCGTTAAGGAGTATGTTAGGGCTGAATCTGAATGACAGGGTAAGAAATTGTCCCCCCCGAACGGGTTCCCGCCTTGTCGTGGCGGGGGAGCTTAGAAGCCGTGGCTTAGTCACCCAAGGCGAAACAAAGAGGAACCCATATGGCTGGTCCGAGGTGGAGGGCCGGCCCGAGGGTGGCCACTCCGAGTGGGCTTGGGAAGCCCACTTTAGATGTGTGTTGGTGGACTGCGGTGAGAGGTGTGTCCTCCCCACCTACCGCTGCAGCCGAGGTGGAGTCGCGGAGGAAGAGGAGTGTTGGTATGGCGATGCGCCACTCGCCCTATCCTCCGCGACTCAAACGGGGCCGCACCGTTGATGCGGTGGTGGTGGGGCTGCGGGGGGAGAGGATTGTCGGTATTGCGAGGCGCCGCTCTCCCTACCCTCCGCAGCCGAATCTTGGTTGGCGGCGGAGCCATAGACCAGATCCGCCGCTGGGGTCGGGAAGGCTAGTACTTCTAAGTGCTCGTTTTTCCTGGCCCCATGGCCTTTGTGCATGGGACGCGGGGGCGTCTGTTGCACAGACGTAATTGGAGGCCGTGGAGGAAGGCGCGCCATGTGTTCTGGTGCGCCTTACCTAGAAGGAGAACGGGGAGGAATTTTCCTCTCCCGAGGAGGTGCTGCCATGGGGCGGCAGGCGCTAGTAGGGCCGCGGATGTGTGCGAAAGCGTTCCCGTAGCCCTGCCAATATGCGACAAAAGTGGAACACCATGGGGTTTTAGTCGGTGCGAGTCCGACATAACCCGTCCTTGCCCCCGCGAGGCGGGTATGCGTAGGCATTTCCCCATGCAAAAAAAAAAAAAAAAAAAAAAAAAAAAAGGTAAGAAATTGTGTAATAAGAGAAGAGTGTGTTTTGCAATTGATGATGTTGTGACCAGTATTAAGAAAGGAATGCTTCAGTGGTTTGGTCATGTGGAAATAATGAATGAGGAAAGAGTGACAAAGAAAATTTATGTTGCAGAAGTGAATGGCAGAGTCGGAAAGGGACGTCCCAGGCGAAAATTTATCGACGAATTTGGCTATTTATTGAAAACGGGCCAAATTAGGAGTACCCTTAACGACGGGCATGTATGCGTAGGCAATGGAAGTCTGTAGTCTCTGCCTACCGCTCTGGGTGACAGGTGTGAGTGTTTATATATAATTAACATCATAAATGATTTTATAAAAATAATCTGAACAAAACATGTCAATGACGTCAAGCATAAAATAAGAGCAAGCGAAGTAATAATACTGAGTTGTATTAAAAGGAACATTGATAATTTAATATGAAGTATAATTTATAATGTATATTTTTTAACAAAACTTAGTGCAAAATAAATTACACCCAATTGTATTAACATAAAGTTATTTTTCCTGTTGTGTCCCGCATTTTTGAGTATTTTAACTGCTTCGCTACCATTGACGTTTTGTTACTGTATTAAGGACGGTTTGACTAAAACCATATAGTTGACGTTGTATATATTCCGATATATTTGAGCAAGATTGGTGGTCACAAGAATTTGCCTACTTCGGATAGTTAAATAGTATTGATCACTTTGGATATCTCTAAATATTTGATCACCTTGACTGCCACCTTCCTATTGATGCTGACTGTACATATGTTTCATTACAATTTATGGTCCTGCCTATGTACATTTTTTACTTTTATTTTAATTTAATTAAATCACAAATATTCTACAAGTTATGTAAACTTACCAAAATCGACTGCACCGCAGTTATTATAAATTATTAGATATTATAATTATTTACCTTGAGTGCATGATATCAGTCAGTTAACGGGATTCGAGTAGGTAAGTAAACCAGAAGTCAAGCGGTTAACGGAGTCCGACGGTTGTGTTAAACAGGTACCATATTTGAAAACTTTTGATGCAGGACACGCTCTTAAAGTAGTATTTGTACGGCACATAGATGCAGGTACATAATATTTTAAAGTTTTTTCGTTCTACTTTGAGTAATAATATATAAAAAGAAAGTAAAATAGTGTCTAGTTTTTGTGAAAAACATCGTCAATATCGTCTGATATAAATTTACTGGAACAATTGTGAAATATTTATTAAATACCCATGACCTATTTATTAATTGTTGAGATTTTGTTATTTTAGACATTTTATTCATATATATTTACTATTTCATTATTTTATATTTGTAAGATTTGCATACCATTAGTAATGGCTGATTTAGCGAACGTTAAATAAATAATATCATATTAATCTAATATGACCTTCAGTGTACCTTAACCAAACGCAAATAAATATTTTATTTCATTTCAAGAGTTGCAAAACAAAAACAGTGGGTTGGTTGAGATGCAGGTGGCCCAGGATCGTGTTTTGTGGCAATTTTTGGGAGAGTCTTGTATTCGGCAGTGAAAATGTGAAGGGCGGTAATAATGATGATAATAATGAAAGATACCTAGTTGCAATGTCTAGGTAAAATGAAATTTGGATGCTTAGGTGCTTGGATGTTTATTACTAAGCACGCAAATACGGCTGAATGGATTCTGATGAAATTTAGCATACATAGGCCAAGGTCTGGATTGACAAATGTATAATATTTTTGACCTGAAATATCTCCGTAATCGGGATATATTTACCTAGGTAAAACCACAAGGTGCACAGTAACGCTAAGTGAAACACTTAAATACCAATTTAATAGTTAGAAGTACTTAGTGATGGTCACCTTTTCATTTTTCAAATTTAAACTAAATATTAATAAAAATTACTAAATGAACAATTTTGAGAAATAATAATTATTTTTAACTATAATTATTATGTTACCCAAAATCAAACGGAAAACGATTTTCCAATACAACAGGACCAGTCTCATTAAATTGTATTCACTTGGTATCTATAGCATTAAATTAAGAACGCCTCAAGGCTGTAGCGGCACAGTGTTGAGAAGGCTGCGTTGCCTAACGCTCATTGTTTTTTTGCTCGCAAGCCATTATACACGAAACCGTATAATAACATTAAAAATAACAATTGCCGCTGTACTATTGTTGTATCTTGTGATTTTATTTATATTTCTTTTAAAATGTCACTTCCGGAATATTTTGTGCTGCCGGGAGGCGATCGGATGCCGCGAATTGGTTTTGGAACTTGGCAGGTAAGTTTTAAAACAATTACCTACGTAACAGATAAATAATTTCTGTTTCGCTTGTAGGTACGCATCGTATTCCTATTGTTGACCAACTTCTACATCAATTTTTTTGTCCAATGATTAAAAAGAAATCATGACTCTTTTTAGAACATTATTGTAATTGAATTCACGAAACAGGCCCTATATGTATACTTATATTCCTGTTTGTAAATAATTACTTTGTACAGCAAACATGTTGTGTTTAGTAAGTAATAAAGTTCCAAAATAGCAATTAAAATAAACACCAAATATACTCCAAATTATTTTTGATCACAAAGAATAGGGGAAGCTTTTGTTTTCAATTGCAGTTGAATACAAACATTCTCTTTATTTTCTTTGTTACACTTATTGATATTTTTTCTTTTTAATTTAATGTATCGTTTAACACAGTTTTTAAATACGTCCCATTTTGATTTATGAAGTTTGGATGAAGAATCAGCAATGAAGAATGGTCGCTGACTGGTTTCAACATGGTATACGTGATCAGAGCAATGTGACCAATGCGTTCCATCGCTGCAACAAGAATAGCATTCAATCTCTTCGCAGTCCTCATTTGCAGCTGTTAATCTTCTGGACGTGGATGCGTGACAAGAATTACTCTCATTACAATTACTTTCTTTCACAACACTCATCAGCTCATCACAATAAGTACATGTTAGGTGAAGACATCACAGATCAAAAAATACTTTACTCAAGAATGAAGTTTGTATACAACATAGATTTTAGTTCTTAAGTTTACAATTTAAGTCTGCACTTATTTTTATTTGGGAGCTGACATAGTGTGTCATAAATTTTCTATAATCACAAGCGATTTGACATAAAGTAAGATGAACAACAAATCAAGAAGGTTGTTATCGTTTTTGTAAAGTTCTTTTTTTATTTATTAGATATCACACTGACGATTCGCGCGGCCTCACGTGCTTGTAACCTAACGGTTTCTAAATATGAATCTTAACTTTTTATACGTGGTAGAGCCATGCTTCAGTGATAATAATAATGATAATAATTCTTTATTGACATTTTCATAGTTCACATACTTTTTACAAATATATACAATACATTATGAGGACCAATTTGAAATGGATAGAAGCCTGAGTCACCTAGCTAGGTTACTTAGTAACCTGTATTTAGGAGATACAGACCCATCCCCCCTGTTGATTAGGAATACATAGTTGTATTGTTTAAATTAGTTTAATTTTTTGTTAAAGGATATAGGTAGTATAGTTGTAGTATGAATGGGTCAGCTCGACCGGTGAGAAACCACGATCTTACAGAATACCATCGTAAAATATTAGATTAATGCTGCTGTGTTTCATATGATGAGTGTAGAGTACCGGAGACCCTTTTTACTGGAAACGAGGCATTCCATCTTAGTCCTCACAGGTGACAACGCATTTGCATTTTGATTCGTTATTGAAGGTAGATGTAGATGTCTATGTGTCACAGTAACCACTTACCATCAAGTGGACTGTGTGCTCGTTTGTCACACTTTTCTATAAAAAAAACCATCTAGGGGCTCATTCTAACACACACACAAAAAATCATCAAAATCCGTCGAGCTGTTTTTGAGTTTTAACGAGACTAACGGACTCGAATTGATTATTATATATAGAGATAGAAATAATATTATTTATATTTAGACACATGTGAACAGATAGCCATACCATGGCAGTGTTTCTTTATAGGATAGGGTGACAAACGAGCACACAGTCCACCTGATAGTAAGTGGTTGCTGCGGCCCATAAACATCTACATCTATCCTCGATTATGAATCAAAATGCAGATGCGTTGTCACCCGTGAGGACTAAGATGGAATGACTCGTTTCCAGTAAAAAGGTTCTACGATTCTCTACGCTTACCATACGAAACACCTACTGTTTCACGCTGGTATTCTGTGAGAGCGTGGTCCTTTCACGGTCGAGCCGACCCATTAGTGCTACAACTATACTTCTAATAAAACTGCAGCATAGCTCTACCACGTCGTATAAACGTGTGTCAGAAAAGTACCAAATCTGTGGTGTCAGTAAAAAAAATCGAAAAAGAAAACGGCGATATACCGGCGGTCTTCAGGTATATTTTTACCTGGTTCGGTACTTTTATTAGAGCTACTTTCCACATAAAAGAAATTAGACGTACACAAACTTGTGATTTTGGATGCTTAATAAGGAACTCTCTCTTAAATACCTAGAATCCTAAAATTCATTTATAAGCCTATTAAAATTCATGGGTTATTACTTATTAATGACTGAAAGGAAGCACACGTATAACCAACTCACTTATTCTTTCACTGTCTCACTAACTCACTCATCAAAAACTTGGCCTAATAGGCAGGCTGAAGTTTGAATCAAGATAGATTATTAGGCGTTTTTTTTTTTATAGAATAGGGTGACAAACGAGCACACAGTCCACCTGATGGTAAGTGGTTGCTGCGGCCCATAGACATCTACATCTATCTTCCATTACAAATCAAAATGCAGATGCGTTGTCACCCGCGAGGACTGAGATGGAATGCCTCATTTCCAGTAACAAGGGTCTCCGGTTCTCTACACTCACCATACGAAATACAGCAGCATTAAGCTACTATTTCACGCTGGTATTCTGTGAGAGCGTGGCCCTTCCCCGGTCGAGCCGACCCATTCGTGCTACAACTATACTACTAATATAACTGCAGCATGGCTCTACCACGTAGTATATAAAAAAATCTGAAAACTACAAATTATCGATACTCCGTGATAAAAAAGTGACGACATAGTTATTAGTGCGTTTAATTCAAAGATAAAGTACTGTATTTAAACTAGGTTAAATTAAATAAAAACAGCTAAAAAAATACATTGGTTGACCCTGCAGGCCATCCCACGAACTTACCGCTAATTTCAATATCAAAGCGCTTGTACTCCCAGCCACAATTTTGGAAAACCACGTTTTTTTTTTCTTCAAAATTGAATATTTCACGAACAAATCAACCGATTTTGATGTGATTTACGGTAATCGACGCAATTTTATCAGCTTAACAAAAAGCCTATTACCAAACATTTATTTCAAGCAATTTTGAAAAAACACTCATCGGACAAAACATCTCTCGAACAAATCAGCCGATTTTGATGCGGCTCATGGCAATTGACGTTGTTTTTTGAGTAAAAGAGCTGATTAGATTACGGAATTGATCAAAAGATTTTCAAAAAATTACTTTTTTAAATTTAAAGCCTCGAGTTTTTGAGGTTTTCTCCGAATCAACCGTAACGATTCGGTTTAAATTCACAGAAAGTCTAAGTTCAGCAAGATTCTTTAAGATGCCGCAAATCACTTTTCGATCGGACACTCCATTACAAAGTTATGACACGTTTACTTGTTTATATACATACACACAGACACACATACATATAGACATATGGACATCATCGCTGAAATAGCCAGAATAGCTTCCTAGAGCGTTCTCCGAAACGTTGAGGTCTGATGAGAACTCGATTTTCAAAAACCGGGGTGAAAACAATAACTTCCTCATTTTTTGAAAATCATTGATTTTCATAGCGCAAGTTAAAAACGGTGTAAGTCACGTACGTATTAAGGATTAATTATTATTTAAGGATTAAGGAAAAAAAATTAAGAATTAAGGAAAAAAAACATAACATTAATTTTTGAAAATTAATGATATCTCACCAAATCACATTAATGTGAACCACGGTGAAACTAATTTAAGAAACTGTTAAGGATCTTGGCACACATTCAGAACTCAACTTTACTCACTTTCCTCAGCAACTATAACTTTATCAGCTAAGCCGACAACTCTGATCATTGTTTAGAAATGATTAACTTTATAAATATTCTTAGTGTATGTTTTAGAGTTACTTGAATACATACCGACATTTTTTACAAGAAAATCATGGTCAACATATAAAAAGAAGTCTTCCTCATTCTAATCCGTTTATTTTGCATTCAATAAGTAACTTTGGCATAATATTTTATACCAAGGCTACCGGTCTTAAGGGCCTTTATTATCGAATAGTCGACACGAATCATCGAACTTGGCCCTCTTTTCACATTTATATACCTACATAATAAGCCTATATAGTATATACTTACACCGTGTAGTGGCGGAGTAAGAATATATACAAGGGATGATATCTGGCCTCTTACAGTACTCACAGGATGATATTGTTGCCATAATTAATGCCTGGTACATGGAGACATTAGTTACCACTGGCGCCCTCTAGTATCGAGTAGCAAAACTGGAAGAGTCAAGATCCTTCGTAACATTATAGTATCATCCTGTGGGTGTTGTAAGAGGGAAATGAAGAAGAAGAGTGGCGTCTTCCTGATAAAAACCTAAAATAATTAAAAACTGCGGTTGCTGACCCGCCTGCTAAGTGTGGCAACCGTGGCAAATACGCTCCCTACGAGGTAACCTTTGGGGGAGGCATATCTTCAGCAGTGGTCCTTGGATAGGTTGTAGTGGTGAATTACACAAATTATTTATTACCCAGTACACGCGGCTCATCCGTTAGGTATTCTGACAGGAGTCTGATCTCTGATGGAGTATTGGATGAAATATGGTCTGAACTATTGAATTTTGTTTTTAACAAATACTTAGGTACTTCGATGAATTAATGGTTTACCTTTGTAGGCATCCGACGATGTGTTGGAAAAAGCAGTAAGAGAAGCTTTGGTGGCTGGTTACCGCCATTTTGATTCCGCTCGCGCCTATGAGAACGAAGCCGCTCTTGGACGTGCATTACAGCGCTGGATTGCCGCAGATCCGGCGAAAAGGGAGGAACTATTTGTTGTCACTAAGTTACCACCTGGAGGTACGTAGCACATTTCTGCACTCATTTGCTTTCACTTACAGTGTTGGGGGTACGGGATTTGCTATATTCTATACCCTCCGACTCAAAATCGTTACAAAATTCGTCTGGGATGTGTTTGGTGTATGTGTACTACGTGTACAAGAAAGCCTTCTATTTAGTTGAAGTTTGTGGCCGTTACTAAGCTCCATTCAGCGGTGCCAGATTTACTGTCGATATATACCTAGTACTAAAGTCTGTCCTAGTACTCAAGTCTACGAGATCCGAGTACCGAATTCGTGTAGCAAACCTAATCATCTGTAGAAAGGTGTACTTAAGACAGGACGACGTCCTATCCTTAAAAATCTTCGCCGCTACATTAAAAGCCGTTTTCATTCTACTAAACTAGATAAAACGATATAAAGGTTAAATATCAATAGCGGATACCGCACTCCTTTTCAATTTGCTGACTAATTTGTGGTCATAATCCCTATGCAGTAGTCATTTTTTTTTTTGAATTAAAAGTTGAAAATATGCTCAAAATTGCGAATTGGTATAACCTTGATCAAAATATTTCGGTTAATTTAACTAATAGACTAGATCAAGAGTACAACCGATATGAGAAATAGTAAAGCATCTTCACGTTTAGTGTGAGTCAGAATCTTAAAACAAAAGAGTATCACGAGTCACCAGCAGCCCCTTTTTTAATTATGTGCGAGCAGCTATGCAGGTCTAGGGAAATAAACCAGTATCATTGCGACCTAAAAGATCTATTGTGATCGCTATAATTCACTTCTAAGCCCTATGTCTTCAATGAGTAGAAGGAGTTGCTTACCAGTGGTCAATTTCACTTCTTCTGGGCGGAGTACATAGTTTCCCAGATGAGTGTTACATTTGCGCATCTAGATCAAGAGGTCAACCGATATGTGAAATAGTAAAGCATCTCCACGTTTAGTGTGAGTCAGAATCTTAAAACAAAAGAGTATCACGAGTCACCAGCAGCCCCTTTTTTTAATTATGTGCGAGCAGCTATGCAGGTCTAGGGAAATAAACCAGTATCATTGCGACCTAAAAGATCTATTGTGATCGCTATAGTTCACTGCTAAGGGGTCTTCAATGAATAGAAGGAGTTGCTTAGCAGTGAGCAATTTCACTTCTTCTGGGCGGAGTACATAGTTTCCCAGATGAGTGTTACATTTGCGCATTAAGGGTCCGCAATCAGTTAGGATTTGCAGAGCCGTTTCTTCCGTTATGGAACAGAACCGACACATCCTTGAGTACTTAATCCTAGGATGGACATGTGCTTTTTAAGACAACAGTGTCCACTGTCCAGTTAGGGTTCTTATCAGAATGCGTAATTTATTTTTACTTAATCCCGAAAATGTCTGCCTGGAAGATAGAGGTGAATCTACCCAAATTCATACTAAGTTCGAATTTGGCGCGCTCCCCATAAATTCTAAAGCCTACGTCGATGCTCATTTTTGGCCCATGGGTATACCATATGAGGCTAACGGCCTCAGAAACAACCTGGCCATTCAGCCAGTTCTCTGGAAGGTAGTTCCACTGTATACACTTTAACAAAAGTGTATAGTGGTATATGATATCTGTGATCTTGCATAAAATCGGTGTATCCATCGTCCATGGTTCCATTGTCGAGCATGGATCTCAAATCTGTAGGATTGCTAGCTCGAATTGCCCTGGGTGTTAATCCTATACAAACTAGCCTTCGCCTCCTTGTCTAGATAAAGCTTCAGGGGCGTTAGGCATAGAAATGCATTAAGAGCCGCTTCAGGCGATGATCGCATAGCTCCAGTTGCCGTTAAGCAGGTAGTCCTTTGTAGACTATTTAGTCTGTCCACAGTCGTCTTTTGGTTGGCCTTGTCGCACCAGATAGCTGAGCGTAAGTGAGAATCGGCCTCATTATACTGCTGTACAGCCATAGGACCATACTGGAATTCAAGCCCCAGTTGTACCCGACCAAACGACTGCACGTACCTAAAGAAATTTTTGCCTTATGGCATACGTTGCTAAGGTGAGAGTTCCACATTATTTTTTGGTCACACTAACGAAATTACTCTTTACCAATGTTTTGGTGGGACTAATTTGTCCAACCGTCAATTTTTGGTAAAGGGGATTATAACAGTTTTATCAGGATTAATCTTAGACTTATCTTTATTTGTACCCACAGGAAACAGACCAGAGCTGGTCCCAGAATATTTCGATGCTTCGTTCCATGACCTCGGCCTAGATTACATAGACATGTACCTAATGCATGCTCCTTTCGCGTTTGAGCATGTACCTGGCGACTTGCATCCTAAAAATCCTGATGGCAGCATGAAAGTGGATCTCACTACAGATCTTATTGGTGTTTGGAAGGTAAAACAGTTTTAATACTTCCTATTCTACTATTGAACTGCGGTGTTTTCAGTATACAGGGTCAAATGTAATATATCAAAAACTTTCGGACCTTTCTTTCAAACCAAATTTCTTTTGATGACTTTTCAAAATTCGTTCATAAAACTTTCTATACAAAATGAAAATATTACTTTTAATTCTCTATGTCTGATAAATAACTTTGAAGACTGTCTGAAGAAGACTGAAAAAGAGTGTAACAAAACAATAACAAAAAATTAGCTGTTGTACGAGGCCGGAACCAATGGCTACGCGCGGGAAAGTTAGATATATTGCAATTAGGAGTAGGAAAATAAAAAAAATGTATCGATAAGTATCGTATCATCATTTAAAATGGGACCGATATTTATCTAAACTAAAAGAGAATTCTAAGAAAAAAAAAACATAATGAAATGGCATATGGCAGATGTAAAATACTCAGATCTACAGACATTGAGCGTGCAAGACAAAATAAACACTTTATATAGATATATTCATATCTAGCGCACTGTGCAGCGTGTCCGCGCAGACACAGGCCGGCCAATGTTGCCACATTAAATTAGCGTAGGTCTCTAGACTGCCATCAAAATTATAATATACATACAATTTGCAAATTAATTTTTTTTTCATTAAAATTAATTTTTGTAAATGTGGTTCTTAGAAAAAAAATTCTATACGCTTGGATACTGATTCAGATAACGCAGTTAACGGGAACCACAGGGTTTTTATAACATGTTATGTATATACAATATATAAGAATAATAATGTTGTACATGTTAAGTGATTTATTTGTAATAGATAATGGAATGTAGTTATGCTTTTTTAATGTGTTTATTATTGTAAAAACGAGATTCAGAGAACCTTTGTTTCGGTTCCTTTACATTTAGTAATTTCTTTAACGGATAGAGTAGGTATAAGTATGCCTTAAGCCTAAAATAGTCAGATGGTATCAAAAATTGAAGTAAGTGCAAATGTCGCTAAAAGTCACCAAAATATTTTTGTCGCTAGATATAGAATTAAACTCCTTAAATTAATAAAAAACTCAGATTTAGCTACAATGTCGCTAAAGTGGCAACACTAGCCGGCACCGGCCAGCATTCTCAACAAGACTGTTGTGTCTGTGCTGGTGCTTGTCTGCGCGTGTCTGTTGCAGTCGCGCGGCTAATATGAATGTGATTGCCGCGCCGACACTCGATAGTTTTTCTATCAAAAATTGCGGAACATGATAAGCACGTGCACTTTATAGTTTCCCTGATGGCGTCTGTTCATGCCGGGTATGGTAAATGTGAATACTGTTGTCTGTGCGGTGTCTGCCACGTTACGTGCTGGGCACGCTACGTGCTGGTAGATCTGAACGGAGCTGAAGCGACGAAGTGCGGCGTCAAGTGTGTGAGAAATCTAGTACTGAGATGGTTAAACCTACTGTCATGCTTAGCGAATTACGGCAAATCTTTTTTACGATGTTTTATGCCCGTGTCCAACAGAAGATTGTTGCCTGATAAAGCAGAAGAAAATAAAAATTATCCCAGTGACAATGACAATGACATAGATCTGAGACCAACTAATCCTTCACCAATGACCACATGAGGAGGAGTCGTTCAGCGAGCTGTGCTCAGAGTTTTTCTGCGTGATAGATTTCCGTAGAAGAAACAAAAGAGCCGAAAAAGCTGAAATGGCAATAGGCTAGCAATATAGCTCAAAGAACCGACAACCGATTGCGTAAAAAGTTAATCGAGTGGCACGTACCGGTAAAACTGTCTTCTATAAACTTCGAATTTGTACAAACCGGCAGGTCCTGATTTACCCACAGTCTAACTTGGCTGGAGCCTAGGGCGTAGGATTTAGGTGGGCGCTGAGCTTGCCTTTGCAACCGTCACTTATGTACGAAATAAAATTTTGTATATTATTCTCAACTAATAATATGCATATTTCGCAAGTATTTAAGTTATTGTTCTTTTTTAGTTTTGGTACAAAACAAATAAATAGATTGTAAAATTAAGAATTTGAATTATTTGGTGTTTTTCGTCTTTTGCTGATTAACGTAATTCAAAGATTTTAATCTAACTTCTGTCAGCAATCTGCTCCATCTCTGCTCAGAGACTCATTGGCCCATGCGACAAAGAAGAAAGCCGATCTTTTAGGTTTATTTTTTGAGTCCAGACCATTCCGCGGTGTGATTGTTCTATGCTGAATGTACTCTTTACACAGGGAAGGACTACAGCACTCTTATTGTGCTTAACACACATGCTCTGGAATCATCACAATAACCAGGTTCTAATGCATCGTTTCCGACACTCCTACCATCTAGGCGTAATCCTGAACTTATAAAAGACAGCTTTAGTGCACCCGATCCCTAAAAAGGCGACTGCTCAGACCCATCCAACAAGTTTATCACCATCGCGTTCTTGTTCTCTAAAGTAATGGAATCTATCATAAACTGCCAGCTCTTAAGGTACCTTGAGGACCACAATCTGATTAGTTACTAATCGGTTAGTTCTAGTTCTAATCTTCTTATTTACCTGACTTATAAGTCAGCGGAAGCAGCAGAGTCCAAGTGAGATGCCTTGATCATTACATGACATAGCGAAGGCCTTCTACGAGCTTTGGCACAAAGCGCTTCTTTGGAACCTTGCTCCCTATGGGCACCTTGAAAATCGTGCAATTGGATCATCAGTTTTCTTCCAGATCGGAGCATCAACGTGGTAGAGCCATGATGCAGCTATATTGTGGTTGTAGCACGATTAGGTCAACTCGACCGGGGTAGGACCACGCTCTCACAGAATACCAGCGTAAAATAGCAGCTTAATACTGCTGTGTTTCGTGCGGTGAGTGTAGAGAACAGGAGACCCTTTTTACTAACAACGAGGCATTCCATCGTAATCCTAAAGTTTGACAACGCATCTGCATTTTGATTCGTATTCGAGGATAGATGTAGATGTCTATGGGCCACAGCAACCACTTACCATCAGGTGGACTGTGTGCTCGTTTGTCATCCTAACCTATAAATAAAAAATCAATATTTCACCCACTTCGACTGAAGCTATCGGGCTACAATGGGCTGAATCTGGCACACACGTTTGATTCTCGTAACAATGCACGATTATTTACATGCCGCCATTTTTAATACTAAATGGCAGACGTAACAAAATGGCGATTTATTATTTCCTCAGCAACCCCAATGATATGGGTATCAAATGAAAGAGCTTGATAAGCGAAACACAATAATGCAGTGTCAGCTCCTTCCATTTGACCGCATCTAGCGAACAGTTGCCTGAATGGTTGACGACCGAATCCTTTCTCTCATTGCACTATCTATCGCATTTTCCACGGGGAGTATTTAGACAAATTGTTTGGGTTAATCCCAGCCGCCAAATTCTACTAACGCACATCGGGACAAAAGTCACCATGTCAATGCGGTTTACTAGGAGTTTTCTTCCTCGCAAGATTTCTTTGTGGAATCATATACCACCGGTGATTTTTCCGGAGCTACAAGAAACGAGCTTACGCCTTTTAAAAAAGCAGGCAACGCTTCTACAATTTCCTTGATGTTGCTGTTGTTCATGGGCGATAGTTGACACTTACTATCAAAAAAAATTATTAAACGTGGGCGAAACCGCTAGTAAAATAAATATATTCGCGGGCTGGGCAGAACAGTCTGGTGGGGGAGTGCAAATTAGTAACTAGCTTAGGGCTGTCGGAACTCTAGATCAGGCACTCAGAACCGGTGCCAACTCTATCCAATAGAATTGTCTCTAATAGAGTAACTATTACACCAACTATTTAAAATATAAAAGGAATTTTTCTGGTTTTGTATTATATTATATGACTAGCCATTATTGGGGCTATGTTGTTATGACGTCTTCGGCTAGTGATACAAAATTAGTAAAAATAACTGAAGTCCAATTGATTTTGATGTAACATACGTATTTATGTAATTACTTACTCTAAACCGTAGACAGAGAAACCTATAGACAAATTGACGCCTTCTTTCGCAATTGCACACGAAAAAGATAGATTTATGCATACGTCTTGCATAGAAATGAGACAGAGCGGTGTGATTGTTTGTCCCTTTCTCCGTGCCGGTTTTTTTGTTTAGCAAACTACACTTTGCTACACAACTTTGACAGTTCGTAGCGATCTAAGGAGTTTACAAGTTGGTTTAAATGAGAAAAAAGTGTTTTGTGAGCTTAAGATTGGTGAATCTTGTTCTATTCAGTTCTTAGAACAATTAAAATTTTTATCTAAATATGTTTAAAAGACATAAAGATTATTGTATAACCTAAAACTACGTTATCGTCCTTTCTCACTCGAGGTCACGCTAATCATTAGTCTATTGGTTTATCTGTCTACGCTCTAAGGAGTTTTCTCATTCTATAGACAATCTATCCAATAAAAAACGTTGGCGATAAATTCATTTAGTTTATGACATAGTAAAATTAAGGAATTTTATTAATCAATGAAATATATATCAACTATCACATCAAAGAAACTTAATGGAATTTTGTACTATCGTCGTATAATTTAAAATATATCTGTTTACATTCGGCCGCTATAAACGACAAATTATCCTTAGATTTTAATATGCCACTTTAAGTAAGTTTAGCATAGAATACTACAATACATACTTAATAGAAGGGGAGTGAGCGGAGCCTGCGCAGCCACTAAAATGTCACTAACATGTCAATTCACACGTATAAATGTTAACACGAGATGTGTTAACATTTATACGTGTGATCATTTCCAAATTTCGTTTGCAAATTATTTAAAAAATGCCAAATTGCACCCTATTTACAAATAAATATGTATGTATGTATATCTATGTCCACGCATTAATTACATGCAACATCTTTGAATAGATTTGTCTCTTTTTGCCTTATTTGGAAATTAATATAGAAAAAGCGAGACAAGTATATTGACTCAGTTTATGTAAAATTCTATTGTTCTCTCTATGCATACATACGTACATTTGTAATTATTCTAAGACGAAATATATATGTTGAACGAATATATGCTCAAAGACGCACCCATAATGTAAGGTATTTTTTAAATAGGTAAAATGTAGAATTGTAATAATTGTTAGGTTATATGATTAGGCCCTACAGGCATTTGATGGAAGTTGATATAATTTATTTTAAATCTATATGACATATAAATAAAATTGAAGTATCTAAACAAATACACATTATACAGACGTACATATATACATACATCGAAATAACTTACATTTAGAGGGCCGGGGGGGTTATTTGCATGCAATTAGGACATGATAACTATATTTTAAAATTTTGTCAGTTTGTCTGTCTATCCAGATTAATCCCGGTAGGCCCGTTTTACATTTTGAGAAGTGACAAATGCGAGTGGCAAGTCAGAAACGGCAAGTGAGAAGTGACCTTGTCCCTGCCTGTTCATACGCACTAAGCACTTGTCAATTGTCAGTTGCACATGCCACTCGCACTTGTGACTTCTCAAAATTTAAAGCGGGCCTTGGGTACGTCTAAACCAATTTAGATGAAACTTTATAAGTATATAAAGCGCAGTGTCAATAGTTGGGAGTGTTCTGGGCTATATTTTATCTGAAAAACATGCAGATATGCCGAATAAAAAGTTTCACTTAAAACTATTCGCACAATTTTACACAAAAGGGTCCAATATACTTTATTTTTTATCTCTTAAAGATTTGTTGCAAAAAACATTTTTAATTATTTGTTTTTTACTTCAAGATCATTTTATAATAAAATCGTAAGTATTAAATTATAGGACGTAAGGGCCTTTTTACGTGAAAAAAAATTGATATATATATCTAACATTTATTTTAAACATTTTCCTATACCGCGTATAGTTTTTGAGAAAAGACCAAAAAAACTAAGTTTAAAGTGGTTTTGTATTGTGCCCAAAGACCCCTATTATAAATCTGCAGGTTTTTTGTTTAAATAAGGAAACTGCCTACCAAATTTCTTAATAAATACTATGTTGAAATGCTGAGTTATTATAATAAAAAACAAGGTGTGATAATTTATGGTTAATTTAAAATACTACGCTATGCTCCTGTAATTAAACGTAGTGAGTGTATCCTTTTTGGTCACTATTAGGAATCTTTATTCAGAGCAATGTCTTTTTGACGTTATAAATTTTTATATTAGTTTTTATTATAAAATTATTAATCATTAATTACACAGGAATGCGTGTACTTCAAAATACCCTTATGTGCTTACTTTTTAATTGAAATGCAACTTAAAATCTAGATTCATAAACTAGAGAGGCTGACTTAAATAATGGGAGTTCCTTTTCTTCCAACCTGCCCTGGAGGTGTATTACCTATACCTGGTGAAATGGCCAAAAGTAAGGCCTGTAAATTTAAAAATGACATAATTTATAAGGAGTGCACGTACCCAGTAAAAATGCAAACAAGAAAAAAGTATAAAATCAATAAAAAATCCAAGAACTCCGACAATGTAAATTCAGATGTCTTTGATCGTTTCTCGTGGACCAAGGTATATAGATCACCAATTCCACTACGGCAAATAGAAGACGTTCAAAATACATTGCACCCTGAAGTTAATTATATAAACGAAAATATCTTTAAAAAACAATCTACTAAACTGACTACTTCATTTCGCCAGACACAACCTCAAGTAACCGATCAGACGTCAGTCGTTTCTGTTGTAAAGACTTATAACAGTCAGTCAATGTCAAGCAGGAAGAGATTATTTCATGGCTTAACCCCGAAACTTCTTTGTCCATGTTGCACTGGAGGTGATGATGTAATTGAAAATGGTCATACGATTTATAAAAAGGATAACGCTGGAAATTCTTATGAAACCATCGACCTAGCACAAACAAGCAATTACAATGATGAGGTGACAACAAACTTAGATTCTTCACTTATGAGCATGCAAAATGTTCACAACAAAATGAAGACGAAGAAAATATTCAATTACGAAAGGGTTGCCAAAGCCATCATAATTAACACGTTTAAAAATTTAACATGTTATTTTAATAAAAATAATTAAAAATTAATTTTTTATACCAACTTATAACAGAAAAATAAAGAATATTATATTTTTATATCGTTATTTGGCTTAGAACTATCTACTTGGTGTAACCTTTTTTGTCTATAAACATACATTTTCGTCCTATAAAATTCGTCTTATAAAACAGCTATCAATATAATAAATATTAATTCCTTCACACAAAATTTATTAATACGAAATTTACAATCTTTCACCTAAATATAGCTGGCATTTGCTCCAAAAAGGATATTTCAGAATTAACATTAAAATATTAATTCAAAAAATATCCTTTTAAACCAACTACACCCGAATGTTACTCCAACAGCGTTAGATTTTAATATTATTGTACTCATCTCAAAAAGCCTTTTCTTCTCTCTTGTCTTTAGTGGGTCGTTAAATTTTACCGCTGGACTTCGGCCTCCCCAGCTTTTTCAGTACATGGTGTGATGATGTACAATGTGAATATATTTATGACCAACTCCATAGGTTGCATAAGTTCCTGGTTGGTTAATTAAAAGGTATACTTAGTCATAATGGAAAATGCGAAGCAAATACAACATTAAAATTCGTAGCATAGTAAAATTTTAACCAGATTTGGGAGACTTCGGGTCGCTAAGGTCCGTGGAAGGTATGAAATTAAAGTACAGAGTCTTATTTCTAGAATAGTTTTGGAGCAGGAAAGAGTATCTACCACCTTCTTCAATGCATTAAAATATTTTAAGTTTCAGACACACGCATGTAGTACCTATTAAGTTCGGATGTACAACGTGTAATTAATAATTACATTGATGCCAGCGCGTAGTACCTACAATGAAATTTACTGCAAACGCTTGATGCTAAACGACTTATATCAAATCAAAATAATTTGAGATCAAATCATGAATGTTAAGTAACACTATTATTTTAATACCAACTTTCAAAGTTTTACTGTGGACTTTGGGTATATTACATAACGAAATATGGGATTTTTTTGGTTATACCGCCATCTATAAAAATTGCAAGATCTTTTTGGATTCTGCCAAGACGCGCTTTACGACATCATCAGGATAAAATGCACCGATGAGGTCTTTGATGACGCCGCCATTCAGACAGGATATTGATTAATTAATTCTTTTAATATATTTTTACATATTATTATATATTGCTCATGTAGTATAAAGTACATAAAGTATAAAGTATTTGCCATAAAGTACACATAATATGCTTAACAATGTCAATAATAGAGGAGGAATATGACAGGTTTTTTAGTTATGTCATCATAGAAATATTAATATAACCCCAAAAATAAAAGAATTGAATCACTTAAATACATTATTTCTATGCTGATGTCTATTCCAATGGCAAACCCTTAAAGTAAAATGTTAAAAATTTAATCAGTAAGTATCATTGATTAAAATCAAAAAGGGATAAAGTATGTTATATTGATACAATTTACATCCGGCACTAATTTCTTTTGTTATTAAAATGTGTTTATGCCTCTGTTTTTATACTCAGATATGTTAAAAGCCCCGACATCAAAGAAACTACCATCCGGTCATACCACTGCACAGCCTTCACGCCCTAAAAAAAATAAGTCCAAAAAATTCTTAAAAAAACTTAAGAAATTTTGCACCTGTGCTTGGTGTAAGAAACGAAGACAGCGAAAACAAAGATGCTGTCCTGACTAACCGTTATTGTACTCATCTCAAAATATGAAATGCTCAAAAAATATAAAACGATCATCTAGAGAAAATCAAAGAGAACATAAACAGAGATAACCCAAAATGGAAGGACATGTCGGGCAACGCTATTACAATGTATTTTATTAAGAAAGAAAAAATAAAGGAATTAAGGCCAAAACAATAATGCATTCAAGAGATTTTATGAAGACCAAATCTTACACAACTCATAATCTAGTTTACAATGATGATGATAACAAAGTACCATCTCATAGCAAGGGATCTATTGATTTTAGAAGTCAGGAAACAGATCAAAAAGAAATTGATATATGTCCTAAAAAAATTTTTGTGGATTCTTTGAATTTCTTTTGTAAACATTCGTTACGTAAAGTGATTAAAACTGCACAAAAGAAAATCTTTTCAAAGACCACTTTTCGAATGAAAAAAAGAGGAAATTTGTTGAACATAGCTTTGTTGAAAAATAACAAATATGGAGACACGAAACGCCATAGTAGGGCTCAACCCGTTGTTAGCAAAACTAATTCTAGCAACACAAATTTAATCGATTTTGGATGCCAGTATAGCTTAAATTCAAATCATAGTTTGGAGATTATTTCACACATTTTAACGCAATCACTATCACAATTATCTTTGATCGACAGCATGTTCAGCTTGAGACGTTTTGAACATAAGCAACCAAATTTTATGCAGGTTTTTATGGACAACCTAATACAAAAATTCAAACATTCGAACACAAAGATTTCGTGTGGCACAAGAAAGAATCGTTTTTTAGTTCTGCATGGTCCAAAAAATTATTGCCGTTCTTCAACTACTCAAACAATCTCGAGCACTCGCAATGATTTAAAAACAAAGAGGAAGGAAATACCTCATAAGATCAAAGATAAATTTGAGCCTCTAACCAATGTGCGCTCCGCTCGGCCTAATAAAATATGTGGACCGGGTGAAATTTTAGTTAGGAAAGCATAAGTTTATAACATTATAGGTAAGCTTTATTATATTTTCACACAGTTGTTCCGTGAAGAAACGCCATCAGTTTATCACCGTTAATTAGAGATAAGTTTAAATTAGCATTCGTGAGAGTTATTTCTTGGTAGAAACCAGTCATTTAATGGTATTTGATTTTTAACATACTTATACAATCCACATACGTCTTACAAAGTATCAATGATCATAATGTGTCAAAAAATAATATGTTTCAAAAACTTTACCTCTCTAAAAGGCATCTTTTTCAGTGGTGGACATTTCTGCAAAAATGTGTGCCCATGCGGTTTCGATGTGTATGTGTGTAATATGTCATTTCAATAACATTAGCCTATTTATAAAAGAAAAATCAGAGACTGGTTCTCCAACAAATATCAACATTAAAAGAATTTAATGTATGAAATTCTTTATTTGCATGAAATGCTTTTAAGTAGTGAAAGCTTTATAATTTTATTAGTGCTATCGAAAAGCGAACTACGATTGATGGAGTATTTATTGTATCTAATACCAAAATCATTAGATTTTCTGCTTATTTATATGATATTAGAAGTAAATTTTAAATTAAGGCTAAGAAATAAATAAATTAAATCGGTTTTTCATGGGTTTAAACAAACTTTACATTTTGGAGTACCCCTAAAGTAGTAGTACATCGTGTTTTAAACTGATTTCAGTTTTTTGAAGTTTAATACGAATAAGACATTATTGGGAAAGAAAATGCCAGTAAAAGATGCTAGTTTATATTTTTAAATGGCGAACATTAAATGTATTCTAATACTTAATAATAAATGTATACCTATATTAATAATAATGTATTTCTGTAACATGGAAAGTGTTCTAAAAATATTTTCAATTTCAGACATGTCACTTTCCTCATGATATTTCCGTTTTACGCTGAGCACGCAAGAATTTTCACGACATTTTACAAAGTTCCGTGTTATTTATTCTACAACTTTGAACAAACTATAAAAATGGTGACGTCCTCTTTGCATACAGTGACGTAAAAATGATCCAATCCCACAAAATTCCACTTTTTAAATATTGACGTTTCATTTTCGACCTTACTGTGTGTTTGTCTAATTCGTCTAATTTCTCTAATTAGTTTGTCCGTGTGTTTAGTTTAAATCTTTAGTTATTCTAAATCTTTATCTATAGTCATAAACGTTTGCTCTGACCCGTAAGGTGTGGTTTTACAGTGACGCTTTCGCCAGCGCCGTTGGTAAGCGACGCGGGCCACGAGCGTTGCGTCTCTTGGATCGTTACATAGTTAAACCAATACGCGTGGTTACTTGTTTTAAACTACGCGTGACAGAGAGGATTCAATTCTATAAAAATGAATTTTAATCTACAGGCCCTACTAAAACTAAAACAGTCAGGAAAGGTTCGTCACGTAGGCGTATCAAATGTGAACGAGGAGCAACTGAGGCGGCTAAACGCTGTAGAGAAGCCGGCGTGCTTACAGATCGAAATACATTTATTGTGCCAGCAGCGGTCACTGATCGCCGTCGCTAAGGAGCTCGGAATACCGGTGGTCGCCTACTCTCCACTAGGATCTAAGGCTCTTGCTGATGCTTTATCTGCTAAAACAGGGTATGAAACATTTTCTTAATTAAGTATAATCGTAACTCCTAATGTCAAACATGTTAACACGAATGTAATTTTAAATGGGGAAGAACTGAGTCTTGTTGATTCCACCATTTTTCTTGGAATCACACCGGACGCAAAGCTTCAATGGCTCCCCCATGTATCAAAACTAGCTAGCAGACATCTGCAGCATATGCCGTAAAAAGATTAGAACCCTTACCAGTGTTGAAACAGCTAGAATAGTTTACTTAAATTATTTCCATAGCATTATGTCGTATGGTATTTTGCTATGGGGACACGCGACTGACACTGAAATTATATTTATTTTACATAAGAGAGCCATTATGGCAATATATAATTAAAAACCAAAAGAGTCACTGAGACAAAAATTTAAAGAAATTAATATATATATACTCTGACCTCTCAATACATTTATGAAAATGTAATGTACGTACACAAAAATAAAAGCAGTTTTGCAAAAATAAGTGATATTCATTCCGTAAATACTAGGAACGGACACAAGCTAGTAGTACCAGTTACTTGACTCCGAGTCATTAATTCATTCTTGGGGCGACGTATACGCTTTTACAACAAAATTCCAGAAAATATACAAAATTTGACATACACAAAGTTCAAAAACTTTGTTAAACTAAGTTTGTATAAAAAGGGTTATTATAATATTAAGGCATTTATGGATGATAATAACCCCTGGGAAGGGTGATCGCTACCAAGCTATTTCTAATTTGTCTTGTGTTGTTAATTGTAAACATGATTGTAAGCTATCATTTGAAGAAAAAAAAATTGTCCCGCTGGGTTTCTTGCTGGGTTTCTTGCTGGTTCTTACCAGGACAGAGTTTTTTTTTTGCGAACCAGTGGTATATGAAAAAAGTGACTTTCAATAAGTATTGTTTATAATTTACATTGAATAAAAAAGTTTCTGTTTCTGTTTCTAAAATGCTAATCGAAGTCGGATAACGTTTTATACAAACTTACATTTCAATAGAAGGTTGTTTATCCGTGACATATAAACCAGATGTTTAACTTGCAGACTGGCTATAGGAAGAAGGGTCTAAGGTTTAGAAGTAACAATTGTAATAGGATGTGGTGGCCCATAAATACCTACATCTATCCTCAATTAAGAATTTAAATGCAGATGCGATATCACCCTTGAGGATTAAGATGAAATGTCACATAACCCTCGTGGCAGAGTCACGCTGCATCAAAATAGCAGCTTAACGCTACTGTGTTTCGTATGGTGAGTGTAGAGAACCGGAGACCCTTTTTGCTGGAAACGAGACATTCCATCTTAGTCCTCGCGGGTGACAACGCATCTATACGCATAAATAGCATTTTGATTCGTGTTTGAGGACAGATGTAGATGTCTATGGGCCACAACAACCACCTACCTGTCACGTGTCGGGTGGACTGTGTGCTGGTTTGTCACACTATCCTATAAAAAATGATTCTGCCATACAATTTAGTGCCATGCTATGCTTTACCACTTTCAGTACGAGACATTAGATGCTGATATCACCAATCCACCTGCGAAGCATAACGATTATGGCAAAAAAGAGAGACCCACGTCCCACTGCGGACTTTTACGGGCTGATAAACAATTGACCCACGATAGCCATATTTTCCCGTGGGTGTCGTAAGGGGCGACATTGTGAAATTCAAACAAAAAATGGGCAGCGCCATTTTTTCGATAATAAGCCAATAATAATTATCTGCCAACTCGCCTGCCAAGCGTGGGGACTATGGCATATATCATTCCTATGAAGGACTTTTGATGGGCTCTTATGAATTATAAAATGCATGAAAACCGGTAGAGAACTGGAGATCCTTTTTACTGGGACCGAGACATTCCGTCTTAGTCCTCACGGGTGACAATTTTGTTTGATTGTAATCGAGGATAGATGTAGATGTCTATGGGCCGCAGCAACCACTTACCATCAGGTGGACTGTGTGCTAGTTTGTCACCCTATCCTATATAAAAAAATTAACAACACATAACAAATTAGAAACAGCTTGGTAGTGATCATCATGATTTTACATATCATATTATTATTTGATTACTTTATTCTTATTATATTACAATACTACAATTAATTTTTTTTAACAACGCAATTATAGCCAATAAATTATTATGAAACACGATTACAATACTACTTTAAATAAGTTTTTGCACTGAACCAGCATTAAAAAAGCTAATTTTCTTCTTCATAGAGTATTTAAATGTTCAAGCAAATATAATATTTGTGTTTAATTGTACGTGATGTGTTTAGCCGCGAATATCCTGACCTACTGCAGTTGCCAGCTGTAGTGAAAATAGCGCAAGCACACGGACGCACGCCAGCCCAGGTACTGCTTAGACATTTGCTACAGATTGGAGTTGCGGCTATACCCAAGAGCACCAATCCCGCAAGGATCAAACAGGTAATAGCCAATATTATTGCTGCGTAACATCCTAGTTACCGCGTAGAGGCAGTGTAACAGTATCCACTACCCCATTTACATTTAAAAAAAATATCATGCCGTGGATGTCGTAAGAGGTGACATAGGGGAACTGAAACAGGTGATGGATGCCAGCAGCTTGGTGATAACAACTTAATATAATAAAAAAACGGCGGCTTCTAACCCGCCTGTCAAGCGTGGCAACTGTGGCAAAATCTCTCCTATTTGGTAATCTATGGGGAGGCTTATATTCATCAATGAAAACACTAGGCGACTTCATAACCCTAATCCTAATCTTTTCCCGTGTAATTGCACGCAGTGTAGCTTATTACGTGCGATGACCGGAAATCCTTATCTTTAGACAAAATAATGCGAAATAACTATTAAACTCGGACGGCTTTAAATTTAAATACCGCACAAATCCTGCATCAAGTATTCGTATGGCCTACTACATAATATTTAATAATTGTTCCGCGACTGGACTTTTGTTGAAATTTGTATTTATACTAATGGAGTACTTCTAGTTACACGTTTTCGGCCACAGAGCAAAATTAAATTTTTAAATTGCTTAGTGCATCATAGATGAGTTGCTATGAACAGAATGGATAAATTTACCTCTAATTTCCACCTATTAAAAGTTGAAATATTGGATGAATGTAATTTTTAAATGTTCAAATGACAGTCAAACCAATACAACACAAATGAATCGGCACGACAGGGGGAGCACTAGACTCTTACGGAATACCAGCTTACTGTTGCTGTGTTTTATTATTATATTAGATTATATTAGAACCGTCATTTACTGGCAACTATGGAAATTATTTTAGACATTTAATGTCTATGGGCCATAGCATTTATTTAACATTAGGTGAACTGTGTGCTAGTCCTAGTTGTAACATCTCTTTTCTTCTCCAAATACCAGGCTTATTTACATGTCTTGTTACCCAGCCGACTGAAGAAAAGAGGCACAGGTGAGAGACAAAGGCCGACATTTCCATTCGAAAACGCGAAATAAGATACAAGCACATGATGAGACGAGTTACCTGGCTTTGTTTTCATCATAATCTTTTTAGGTAGCGCCAACTGACATGCTAAACCCGTCCAGCAAAAGATTACAGGGTGGTAAACTATGCCCTATATAAGTTCAGTTTGTCCATAAGCGTGTACTAGTGATCTATTTTTAATTGTAATTTAAAAAAAGTCTTATATTTTTTCAGAACATCTCTGTTTGGGACTTTGAACTGACAGAAAGCGAAATGGCTGAGCTATCCGCACTAGACCGTGGGGAGAATGGTCGCATTTGTGATTTTAGTTTCTTTCCAGGCATTGAAAAGCATCCCGAATTTCCTTTTAAAAAATAATTAAAGACGCTTCTCTGTATAAAGAAGACATTTAGATTTTTATTGCAACTTATTAAAATTATGTTTATTATTCTTACGTATTATTTTATTGTTCCCAATTGCACCTAAATTCTTTTCTTTTTTTTTCTTCTCTGCCTGTACTACACCCTCTCAGAAATGAGGGGAGGCCTGTGCCCAGCAGTGGGACGTATATAGGCTGTAACTTTACTTTTTTACTTGATGACATGAGCCTCTCCCGTTGTATGAATTTTCCTCAATCTTTACGCTTTAGTCGTGGTAGCTCAGGAGCTAAGTGCTCATAAATTTCACAGTACGTGGACAAACCGGGTTCAAACCCCGCCGGCACCAATGAAATTATTAACTGTTTTTTTAAGTGCTGTTAATCAATTCAAGGTTTACCACATGCTTGGCGGTGAAGGAAAATATCGTGAGGAGAAAAGGAGAAAGTGAGGAAAACCTGTATGTCTTAGAAATAAGGAAAAAATGTTTCGTAGAGATGTGAAGTTCGCCAACACGCATTGTGGCAGCGCGACGGTCATTTTCTTGTCCTAAAACCCTCTCATAAGTTAGAGGAGGCCTGTACCCAGCTGTGGGGCCTATTTACTTATTATTATAATTTAGTTACTTCATTTTTTTACACTTGTCAAGCAGATAGGCGGTTGCATTGTCAAGGCGGCTACTCACTTGCCTGCCGCAGGGGCAATCTAGGGTGTACAGTGATCGGAGCAATATTAGAACTGTCTCTACTCACAGTTCAGTTGAGTATCGTCATCTCAGTTCAGTATGAGAGTGTACGTCTCGCTGGACACACGCGTTGAGAATGGCTCCAGTTTTATCGAAATTTCAACGTATATAGCCTTCGCTCTTTTTTTATCTATATGTTATAATATCTTGTATATTATTTTTCTACATAATATGTCCATTATAGACTGAAACCATCCAACTGATGTGCCCCAAACCGGTCCACCTGATCTGATAGTAAGTGGATACTGTGGCCCATAGACACCTACATTTACCTATAAAACACTATATTTTGTTAGTAATTATTAATTAATTAATAATTACTAACAAAATATAGTGCTTATAAGCGTGACTGTACCGTTAAAACGTTACCACATTAAGAAACGTTAACATGTTAAAAAAACGTTACACCGTTCAAATAAAGTTCTTTCTGCACTGCTACTATAAAAAAGAGAAAAAGGAAATACTGGGTGAAGAAGCCGCTCTTAATAGACTTCTGTCACCCGTATCCATATTTCACACTCTTAATTCACCAATACTATGTGACTTGTACTCACACGTCTGCTCCGTGGGAAAGTCACCAACAAACAGTTTGAAATTGCCCCAATTGCGCTACACACGCGACAGTGGCAGCTCCAGTCTAGGGCGCAAGGAAGGTCTTGTGCCCCTGCCTCCCTGCCGCAGCGCCGACTTATGAAATTGCCCCTGCTTGCATACACACATCACAATTAAGGATCATCCCCACTCCTATACCCTAGATTGCCCCTGCGGCAGGTAAGTGAGTAGCCGCCTTTAGACGTCGCGTGTTCGCCACACTATTAAACCAAATTATTGTACCCAAAATTCGTAATCTATTAGACACATATATAACCCATTCATACCAAATTTGTAATCGATAAGCTATTGATCCTTCAACTGCTCATAGAACACGAAAACACATGTCCCGGTGATACCGTCTTCTGCGCAATACATGTGCAATATCATATTATGTGTACTGTATTACAGATCTGTGATGCACGGAAACTTGAAGTAACAATGATAGTTCTATAACTACAAAGAGGAATCGAATCTTCGCCAACTTAACCTAGTATGCTTTTTTATTGTTTTACATGCGGAAATGCCTACGCATACCCGCCTCGCGGTGGCAAGGATGAGTTATCTCGGACTCGCACCGACCAAAACCCCATGGTGTTCCACCTTCGTCACGGCAGGGCCACGGGAACGCTTTCGCACACAACCTCATCAGCGCTAACTGCTCAATGGCGGCCTCTCCTCAGGAGACGACTACTGCTCCCCTATCTCTTTCAGCAGAACACCTCTCCCCAGAGCCCTCCTCCGCGGCCTCCAACTACACCTGTGCAACGGACGCCCCCGTGTCCGATGCTCAAAGGCCATGGGACCAGGAAAAACGAGCACTCACAAGCACTAGACTTCCTGATCCCAGCGGCGGATCTGGTCTTTGGTTCTGCCGCCAATCAAGATTCAGATGTGGAGGGTAGGGAGAGCGGCACCGACAGTGTTACGAGGCGCCGCGAGCAATACCGACACTCCTCTCCCGCATCCCAACCACCACCGCTTCAATCAACCCCGTCAGGGTCGCGGAGGATAGAGCGAATGTCGCATCACCATATCAACACTCATCTTCCTCTATGACTCCACTTTGGCTGCACCGATAGGTGGTGAGGGCACCCCTCTCGCTGCAGCCCACCAACACACATCCAAAGTAGACTCACCAAGCCCACTCGGAGTGGCTACCTCGAGCCAGCCATGTGGGTTCCTCTTAGCTCACCGCGAGTGATTAAGCCACGACTACTGAGCCGCCCCCCCCCCCCCCCCACCACGAACAAGGCAGGAACACGTTCGGGGGAGCATAGCATGTGCTACTATCTACAGGCAGTACTCTTTATCTTGTCGTGTAGTTGTGCCTCTTTTATCGTTATAATGCTCTGAGGGGGAGTAATCTTGGGGATAATTACGTTAAGAATACGATACGATTTTCAGATGGTTGATTTTGTGTAAAGTTGTCATTAAAATATATTAAATATATTCTGAGGTTTTAAGAAAATTAAAGTACGTAACATTTAATGTGTGGTGAATTAATCAGAATCTTCTTTTATTTGATTTCATTATAAAATTAATTGTAATATTTCGACTGAAATTACAAAAAGGACTATTCTTCCGGTTATAGCCCAGATCATCGACCCATTGGGTTTGCTGGCTTCATGTAAGTCCTTACCTACAAACGTTATTCAATCGCTCTAGGCCACAGCTGCTTCACGACAACGCAAGACCACACACTGCACAACAAACAACCACTAAAATAGATGAGCTACAATTGGAATGTCTGCCACATCCACCATACTCCCCGGACCTTGCTCCAACAGATTATCATTTTTTCCGTAATTTGGACAACTTCTTACAAGGAAAGAAATTCAACTCCAATGCGGCAGTCCAAACCGTCTTCAAAGAGTTTATTGATTCTCGCCCCATGGTGAGATGTCGATGATGACCTATGAGATAGCAAAGTTCGTAGATAACAACGGCGCATACCGTCATTAATTGAATATATTTTACAAAAAAAAAAATACTTTAAATTCCTCCCATACAAAACGCCAATTTCATAAGTAAGGACCTATTAGAATAACTATACAATTGTCTCTTAAATAAGTTCGACATAATATTATATCATCATTTATCATTTAAAACTATGCCGGAGTTTACCTCTTTTGAAATCATACTTTTATTTACCTAAGTTTTATTTATTGCGCTGAATTCATGGGTCATTCACATATCCATATTTGAATTTTAAATCAACCAAATACAATACACCGTTGACCAACGAGTTTGCATTTCGATTTCCTGTATTTTAGATTTAATTAAAATAATTTTTATGTTTAAGAGCATCTCTTTCTGTTTGTACTTTTTGTTTTAAATAAATTTCAATTTTTATACAATTTAAGGTGATATTTTGAAAATTCGGTGGTTTTTCTATTTAACGTATTTTTTTAAGTTTTATAGATAAGAAACCAAAATTTTGATATATGATTTTTGACTATATGATCTTGGATTGCATAAAAGGAAAACACGATATCATGTAATTTTTTCGATAGAAAAAAATTGCAAAGTAGGCGCTAATTATTTACATTTCTCGATGACACCTCAATATTCTTACGAATATTTCATGGAATAATTTTTAAAGTATAGTAAATAATCATATCTAAGTTCTCATAAACCGGTTTTTTTATCCATAATGAAGTTTTGTTAAAATATTGTTTGGCGCTTACTTAGTTTTTTTCCGAGCGCTTGCTCGGTATGTCTATCTCATAATTTGCGTACTATGAACTCATTGCATCACTTTCATTTTGACACATATTGATGAAATTGTGTGTGTGTGTGTGTGTGTGTGTGCGTGTGTGTGTGTGTGTGTGTGTGTGTGTGTGCGCGTGTGAGTGTGCGTGTGCGCGTGTGCGTGTGTGTGTGTGTGTGCGTGTGTGTGTGTGTGTGTGTGTGTGTGTGTGTGTGTGTGTGTGTGTGTGTGTGTGTGTGTGTGTGTGTGTGTGTGTGTGTGTGTGTGTGCGCGCGTGTGTGTGGTGCGTGCGTGTGTGTGGTGCGTGCGTGTGTGTGGTGCGTGCGTGTGTGTGGTGCGTGCGTGTGTGTGGTGCGTGCGTGTGTGTGGTACGTGCGTGTGTGTGGTGCGTGCTTGTGTGTGGTGCGTGCGTGTGTGTGTGTTGCGTGCGTGTGTGTGGTGCGTGCGTGTGTGTGGTGCGTGCGTGTGTGTGGTGCGTGCGTGTGTGTGGTGCGTGCGTGTGTGTGGTGCGTGCGTGTGTGTGGTACGTGCGTGTGTGTGGTGCGTGCTTGTGTGTGGTGCGTGCGTGTGTGTGTGTTGCGTGCCTGTGTGTGGTGCGTGCGTGTGTGTGGTGCGTGCGTGTGTGTGGTGCGTGTGTGTGTGGTGCGTGCGTGTGTGTGGTTCGTGCGTGTGTGTGGTGCGTGCGTGTGTGTGGTGCGTGCGGTGTGTGGTGCGTGCGTGTGTGTGGTGCGTGCGTGTGTGTGGTGCGTGCGTGTGTGTGGTGCGTGCGTGTGAGTGGTGCGTGCGTATGTGTGGAGCGTGCGTGCGTGCGTGCGAGCGTGCGTGCGTGTGTTTGGTGCGTGCGTGCGTGCGTGCTGTGTGTGTGGTGCGTGCGTGTGTGGTGCGTGCGTGTGTGTGGTGCGTGCGAGTATGTGGTGCGTGCGTGTGTGTGGTTCGTGCGTGTGTGTGGTGCGTGCGTGTGTGTGGTGCGTGCGTGTGTGTGGTGCGTGCGTGTGTGTGGTGCGTGCGTGTGAGTGGTGCGTGCGTATGTGTGGAGCGTGCGTGCGTGCGTGCGAGCGTGCGTGCGTGTGTTTGGTGCGTGCGTGCGTGCGTGCGTGTGTGTGGTGCGTGCGTGTGTGTGGTGCGTGCGTGTGTGTGGTGCGTGCGTGTATGTGGTGCGTGCGTGTGTGTGGTGCGTGCGTGTGTGTGGTGCGTGCGTGTGTGTGTGCGTGCGTGTGTGTGGTGCGTGCGTGTGTGTGGTGCGTGCGTCTGTGTGGTGCGTGCGTGTGTGTGGTGCGTGCGTGTGATTGGTGCGTGCGTGTGTGTGGTGCGTGCGTGTGTGTGGTGCGTGCGTGTGTGTGGTGCGTGCGTGTGTGTGGTGCGTGCGTGTGTGTGGTGCGTGCGTATGTGTGGTGCGTGCGTGTGACTGGTGCGTGCGTGTCTGTGGTGCGTGCGTGTGAGTGGTGCGTGCGTGTGTGTGGTGCGTGCGTGTGTGCGTGTGTGTGTGTGTGTGTGTGTGTGAATAAGTTTATTCGAGCACGTTTTAGATTAGAGATGAAACGGATATCCGGTAACTATCCGGTATTCAACTTATCCGGGCCTAAATTACTATGCAGCTAGATACCGGATAACAAACGGCTATCCTAAAACACAAATTATCAAAATACCTACTTCATTTATGTCACTTAACAAATATAATCAGTAATAACAACATTTTCATTTTAAACTTACAAATTTAGTACTCGTACTGTGCTAAGTGTGTACAGAATAAATAATAATACTACTACGTAGTTCAGGGCAAATTATGGTGAATAAATAGTAATTTCTCTGCATTAAAAGGTAACTAGCGGTTTCGCCTGTCTTCATAAACAAGGACAGCTTCGGAAAAAGTGTTCACTGCTGCAGGATGCTGAAAGATAGATTTTGGCAAACTTTGAAAAATTTGGGTGTTGTGTCCTGCCATACATGCCATATATAGTTGCCATATATAGTTCGCACTGACTTTACTTTTCGCTTCTTGCAATGCACTAAGCGGCAATGTTTGCTAGAATATCCGGCAGCCGGATATCCAGCTATCCGGCGATAATACTGACCGAATATCTAGTATCCGTTATGCGGTCAAACAGCTAACCGTTTCATCTCTAGTTTAGATTCACAATTGGTGGCGCTGTTGTCGAGATCCAGATATCACAACTGCGTAGCCGGGTGGACTTATAGTATAATTATAAAATAAATAACCGTATTTTACAAAATTGCATTTTTATAGAAGGAAAAAAACGAGCACAAGTTCACCCCCACCCAACTTCAAACTCCTCCAATCCACTCACCAGTAATTGAATGCAGTTCCCAGATATTTTTATCCTCTACTGGACTGTTCTGACCCGGACCCGAGTGTCACATGTGTTTTTGTTGTTCTTCATGCATGAGTAGGTATGAAGAACAAATAAAAATTTAAAAAGGTTAATGTACAAGCATAATACGTTTACCTTTTTTAGTAACGGGATTGTTTCAGGAAAGTACAGGCGTCAAAGCAGTTAAGCAGTTTTGATTTTTCATTTATTTATTTATTGGTGCAAGAAACAGTGCTTAATCATGGCAGTGATTTTAAGGGGAGCTGTGAAATTATATTATTACCTGAACGATGATATTGCTGGTACGTTTCATATTATTTATTAATATTAAGTTATTAAATAAATAGGACTCATTTTCATGCGGTAAAAATGTCACAATGATAATTTTTATTTTATCATCATTATTACTTTCTATCTCTATTTAGGTGTTTTCTTGCTTAAAGCCTGAGTATATTTATTTAGCGAGTAGTAGTAGGTTACTATTCAGCAAGGAAACGCAGCCATCGTTCTTGCACTGCACCGATAGGAACAGGTCTGGAGTCTGGACCAGGATTATTTAGTTTTTTAGTTTTTTTATATGTTAAATAATGTACATAATTTTTTATTAAAAATGTATTATACCTTTATTTCTAATTTTATAGATCTAAATGTTTTTTCCAATCTATTAAATTTGAAAACATACTTATTTAATATAAAATAAATCGACTATCGGGACAGTGCCGTGTTGTGGTAAGAAAATCCATCGTTCGAATTCGTTTCTCACATCCTCAAAGTAAGGTAATTTGGGTAATGAATTTTCTTACGTTACAGCACACGATAGAAAGTAAAAACTTTGAAGAATTGTACTAACATTTTTAGGCTGTGTGTAAAGCTTTCTTACTTTATACGTTAAAAAAAAGAAATCTTGATTTGTCTTAAATTGTTGCGATTCTTGCCATCTTCAAAATATAATGTGTGTATCCTGTGAACTATAAGTGAAAACGATGAAACAAGTGCTCCAAAGGATATAAACCGCAAGTTAAGATACTATCGTCGATACTATCGTCATCGACTGTTGTCGAGCAAAGCCTCGTAACATTATAATTCATAAAGTTTTGACACTTTATACAAAATACAGTGTAACCATAAAAATCTACCCTCATATAACGTAACGTTATATAAGGGTAGATTTTCGTAACCGTATAAACGTAACCTTGATATAACGAGACTCCATATAACGAATTTTGTAACGAGTTTTGTTTGAAATCCTGTAAGCCCGTAAGAGCGTTACCTACATTATTATATTTTTTTAAGACTCTATAACATTTTTTTATTATTGCAGAATATAGAAAGAAGGTATTATTTATATCTATTTAACGAATTCAGAACCTTGACATAACGTATCCTATTAATTATTCCCATTTAATTCCACAACAAATCATGTCTTGACAGGTTCCGACACGTTAAACCTTGTATAAGATATGTTTAAACGAATCGTAGTCCTATCTTACTCCTATATAACAAATCTCTATATAACGGATTACTTTGCATAACGAATATTTTCTAATTAACTTCAGTTTCGTTATATCGAGATTGCAAAATTAAGCTATGATAAAACTTTCTCTTGAATCAAAAGTTACAAAGGTTCCGAATCTGCCCGGTCCCTCCCCTGACTGATGATTGAGTGTAGTTGACACTCAATCATCACTCAGGGGAATATGGGGTGCATATATTAAAAATTATAACTTATACTAACTATATTATTAATACTAGTAGACTAGGGCATATGTAGGTATACCATTAGCAGGTGGGTGTGAACGAAAAATGTGATGAGAGTGTGAGGGAGCTGCGGATGCTCTTCACTCTGTATAAAGTATGAGTTTTTATTTTATGTAAGTAAGTAGGTAGTAAATACTTAATTTAGCCTAGTTTGCCTTAAGGATCATCCGCCACTGCCGGTCCTGGCCGGACTGCCAGCCTAGCAAAAGCAACTGTCTACTATTTTGCCTTTACATTAATCAGGTATCCTAGTTCATGCTCGCGTCCATTCTAGACCCTGCCATCGTGGCCCTGCTAGCAGGGCATTCCTCTGATATTGACTAGTAAAAACGCCGCGTTGTTGCAACGGTTCAATCTATTTACTCTTGTCTCAGTTTATAATGTGTCTGTTAAGATTCAAATTATTGCCTTATTATTCTCAATCAAGGCAAGGTAGAATAAATAACACATACTAGATGAACTGGGGATTAAATATCGTCGTATTAAAAATGAATACAAAGGAAGTTTAACTAAAACTATTTACATATAGATAGTAAGTTCTCCATTACACTCCATTCTATTTTTCAGCAATCGGGCATTGCCCCTTAAAGTCTAAGGCCGTTAAAGTTACACTGAAACGAAATTCTTGACTTCCAATAAGACTTATTTTAACAAGACAAGTAGAACCCAATGTTGCCCTTTTTTCAACATGGAGCGACATAAGCAATTCGAAAAGAAAAAAAAAGAATCATCAAAATAGATTTACCATAACACATAAAAAACATACAATCGAATTGAATACCGCCTCCTTTTTCAAGTCTATAAATAATTAGATACCTAGTAACATTGTAATGCAACGTTTACATACTCGCCGAACACAGACAAATAGACACGAATACGAGTATGTAAACGCTTTGTTCGGGTGTTCTCGCTACATGGGCCGATTGTTCGCCTGTTCTCCACTCGATGTCGGTTTTTGGCCCGAGTAAAAGGAATGCTCGTGTATATTCGTTAGTTTACATACTCGTCATTATTCGCTGGACCCGTGAAATTTGTCGCAGGTGGTTATTATGGTGGTGGTATCGAGTTTAACCACTTTATCAAATAAGTTTTGTGCCTCTTTTCGAAAATTAACTATCTCGTCCTCACATACTAAAACTCATGGAATTTTCATAATATCATCTTAATATTTTTTGTAGCTTTGACGTCATTGTCTCCACTGGGGCTGGGGGCCCTTTATATCCAGGGGGCTCCGGGCTGCAGCCAAAAAGCTTATTTATATATTTGCACCTGCATTCATTCATATATTAAATATGAATTTATAAATATAATAACTAAACTCTCTAACTATTAACAAATTAGCTTGTTAGAAAATACATACACATTAAAATATCAATATAAAATGAAGAGGCTCGTAAAATGAAACTTTATTCATAAAGTATTTTTTTAATTATACAGCGAATTAACATGTTACAATTATTTTATTTCTTTGAAAAAAAGGGGACCAGTGAATTTCAGTTTGGCTTCAATTCACTGATAACAACGCTACCACAGTAGTGTTTTATGGTTGAACGATGATGCTTGTCGTATATACTCACACAGATTTTTAATTGAATGATAATTTTGTGACGTGAAGAGATTTAGTTTGTATTTTCTGATTTTTGTTTCCAGATGAGAGAACACAAGACTGGCCCCTTATGAGAACACCATGGCCTGGTTTAGCCGTACTTGTGATTTATTTAATGGCAGTATTCAGGTGGTTGCCCGAATATATGAGCAAGCGACCTGCATATGACCTACGGAAAACAATAGCTTTGTATAACATTATTCAGATACTCTACTGTTTTTATGTTTTTTACCAAGTAAGTTTTAATTTATCTTAATGTATGCAGTATCATATAATTTATTTTAATAAGTTATACATTTTTAATGTCTCAACAATTTTAATATTAATTTAATGCACACATTAAATAGTATCAATGTAGGCCCTGGGGAAGTCTAGACTCTAAATGCACTATTTCTAAAAAATATCAGGTGCATGCTTTTCTTGAACAATAATTAGTATTCCTTGCTTATAAACGATTTAGTCCTGAGGATTTAGTAATAAAAGGCCTTACTTAAATTGCTAAATGGTTTATAACATAGAATACTCTAATACATACATAATAGAACGGAGGAGTGGGCGGAGCCCTTGTAGCCACTAATATGTCAATTCACACCTATAAATGTCAACACAATCAATCGTTTTCAATTTTCGTGTAAGCGGTGCTGCATACAAAGTGCAATAATTACGTGTCGAAAGAACAGCGCGAAGTGGAATTTAAATAAAGGAGACATATCCTACAACCAGTAAGTCGAAACTATTTTATTTTGTAAATATTAGAAACAAAAATAAAGAAATATTTATGTGTTAAAAACGTTAATCAAAGGTCTAAAATGTGTTTGTAGTAGTGATAACTGATAATATGACGTAATTGCTTTTATGTGTGCTCCCGGCGACGTCGATCCTCTTACAAAATAAGGTTAACAGCCATTCTAGTGTGCATTATAGTATTCTATGGTTTATAACACAATTAAAATGACATATATTTTTCCCCCAAAGAAAAGTTCAGCCTCATAGGAACGCGTCTGCTGTGACGGATAAATAAGTAAGCAAACTTTCTTAACATTAGTGATAGTGATTAGTGATAAGATGAAGAAATGTTGCTAATAATCCCTAGTAGCTCCGTCGTGCCCATAGTGTTTAATTTTTTTTTAATGAGGGCTATGACTATCAGGCTATCTATATATGTATGCATGTATGTATGTAAATAATTATTTCATTCGTTCTGTCAGATCTTTTGTATTATAAAATTAGAGTAACAAAGAGACTTACAGCCAGTGTTGCCGTTTCAGCGCATTCGGCGCTAGATCTAGTGCAATTCTGTGGTCCATAGCGCTTTTTTAAATATCTGTGTATTAAAAAATATTTAGTCTACTAGCCTACTAGATATTTTTAGCACGTAAGTATTAAAAAAAGCGCTATAGACCCTAGACTTGCACCAGATCTAGCGCCAAATGCGCTGAAACGGCAACACTGCTTACAGCCCACCTTAAGGTAGGTACTTCTTCAGCTCACGGACACCTGCAAGCAGCTTCAAACAAAGAAAGTCTACAAATGTGTTCCCACCTCTGATGACTAATCACAGCCGGTAATTGTACAGGCTCTCTGTTCTCTTCAGATCGGGAATCAGAGCACAGTACGATCTGAAGAGTATAGGCATAACAGACAATATGTATATTTGGCGACAGAAATAAATAAGACGGGTGTACTTACCCAGAAGGAAGACTTCGAGAAGGTTATTACTCTAAGTGTAACGTACCTATGTATTTTAGGAGTTTGAGTTTAAACTCGAGTTTATCTCTGAATACCGAACTAACAAAGGTTAGTAGAACGTGCTGATTATATTGAAGTAAAACTTCTTTACGCACGCTTTACTTGGGGAGTAAACTGGCGAACGCGTGATGAAAGCGCGAAAAGTGTGATCGGGCGAGGCGAGTGGGAGTTGAGTGGGGGATATAAGCAAGGGAGAGCAGTGCGCGCGCACATTTTATTTCTCTATTTCTCTGATAGCCAGTTATTTTTCGTAATTTTATATCATTTTGAACAATTATATGAATTAATATTATGTTCAATACATAAAATATTCTATGTTTAAAGTGAAGTTAAATGTAAATTCATTTTAAAGTTCATGTTATGTGAATTTTCGGGTAAATAATAACTATCTAGGTGGCTTGAAAAGTACTCGGCCTAACACAGATCCATTTAATTCTAAAAATCAAATCTACCCACATTATTTAGTTCAGTTCAGACTAGTTCATTGTGTGAAGTTCGAAACGTGTGCGATAATTAGTTGCGATTTTATAAATTTATTAACAAAGTAATCGGACATAATTTCCGCGAATGGAGCAAATCGAGCAGCGTGCCGTCATTAAGTACCTCCATAAGAAGGGGCTATCATCAAAAGCTATCCATGATGACATGGTCAGTACATTAGGCTATTGTGCTCTGTCATATTCATCCGTCAAAAAATGGATAGCAGAATTTAAGCGTGGTAGAGAGAGTGTGAAAGATGAACCCCGCTCTGGAAGGCCTTCGACGTCAACTACTGACGAAAATATTAAAAAAAGTACTTGATTTAATAATGGGAGACCGCAGATTAAAAATTAGAGAGATAGCCGAGATTATAGGCATCTCTTATGAACGAACTCAAAACAGCATTGTCAACGAGTTGGGTTTCCACAAGGTGTCTGCGAGGTGGGTTCCGCGACTGCTTTCAGTTGAACAAAAAAGGACGCGATTGACTATTTCACGCGACTGTTTGGAGTTATTTGAAGCCGATGCAGATGATTTTTTGAATCGTTTTGTTACTATGGACGAAACATGGGTTCATTACTGTACCCCGGAAACAAAACAACAATCAAAACAGTGGAGAAAACCTTTTTCACCACCCCCTAAAAAGGCTAAGTCGATTTTGTCGGCAAATAAGGTGATGGCTTCAGTATTCTGGGACTCGAAAGGTGTGATTATGATTGATTATCTTGAAAGGGGTCAGACTATAAACTCTGATTACTACTGCACCTTACTACGTCGTTTACGAGAGGAAATAAAAGAAAAACGTCGAGGAATGCTCAGAAGAAAAGTCCTGTTTCATCAAGATAACGCCCGTGTTCACACGTCAGTACAGTCAATGGCTGAAATTCACAATTGTGGCTTTGAACTGTTACCGCATCCGCCGTATTCACCTGATCTGGCACCATCAGACTTCTTTCTGTTCCCTAACCTAAAAAAGCACTTGGGAGGTCAAAGATTTTCGACAAACGACGAGGTCAAAGCAGCTGTAGACGCATATTTTGACTCTAAGGAAGAATCATTTTTTTTCAACGGTCTAAATGCTTGGAAGGGGAGGTGGCAAAAGTGTATTGAACTTGATGGTGATTATGTAGAAAAATAAAAATATAACTGATTTAGTATGTGTTTATTTTCTTGGTTAGGCCGAGTACTTTTCAATCCACCCTCGTAAGTATGGAAGGAAGCCGATAATAAATTTAAATATTTGTAGAAAATTAATATATATGCATGTATATATTATACATATATGCATATATATGTATATAAGTATATACAGATGGAGATAAAGAAGTCTTACTTCAGTCGTGTGGTCACAAGCACACTCGTTTTTTTATTATTTCTCTTTGGAAGGTATATTGAAAAATTGTGCTATCGCACGCACTATGGTTCTTACAGTTACTTTACTTTTTTCAATTTTTTTAATTCATTTACTATATTCCCACGAAAAGTCCACAGCTGAACGTAGGCTTCATGGGTAGGACAGATAGCCACAGTTGCCACGCTTGGACACGGTAAAGCAGTACGGCAATCGCAGCTTTTTATTATTTTGAGTTATTATCGAAAAGATGCTGCTGCCATCGACTACGAAGATATGACACACCTATATGGTTTTATATGATTTTATTTTAGATTTTTTAAAATTGTTTAATCTGTTTTTATTTACAGAGCTTAAAATTAGGATGGTTAAGTCATTACAAGATGGTTTGCCAACCCGTGGACGACGGTCCGAACAGTATTGAATTTGCCTGGAAAGTTTGTTACACGTACTTTCTAATCAACATAATTGACTTACTCGACACGGTATGCTTTTTTCATGTCAAATATTATTTTTACACAAAATGATAAGAACTAAAAATTATTGTTCTTTCTCGAATCCTAAGTATCCGCAGCTGTACATGGGCCTCACCTATTGTAAGAAGTCTTAATCGGGGCAGATTGATTCCCCTAATACAGAAATCTCTCGCCTTAGACGCTGTTCTCTGTCTCCGAGATATATTATGCGTATTTAACATTTTATGCCTAGGTTAGGTTAGAGGTTTAGACTGTATGCTCATTTATAGTTACCCTTATACTATAAAAAACGTTTAGCCCCTTTGACGTGGCTGCCTGTTACCGTTCTAGATATTTAACGTCTAGTGTTAATAAGATGGTTAAACCCCTATTTAATGTCTCCTTAGCGCAGTAACTTGGTAAAAACTTGTAAACTTGGACTTGAATTCCGCTCGGAACAAGTATTTGTATTAAAAACAGAATGTACGGAATGCACAAAAATTTTATTAAAAATAAACTTCTAACACTATAATGCTCTTTGCGAATATGATAGCTACCGACACCTTTCAGGTTTTAACTTGCCCGAACTCGGAATAAGGGTATAATCATGTAAAGATGGCACATTGGTTAAATCGGACATAACTTTTTTTACGAATGTTGGTGACCAACGAGCACACTGTCCTCTTGATCGTAACTGGACGCTGTGGTCCATAGAAACCTGAATTTATCCTTAATCTGGAATACCACTTACCGGTAAATAGTATTCAGCTGTCGCCGCACACTGTACGATATAAAAGCACTGTGCTGATACTTTACACTGATATCATGCAAGAGCATTGTACTTCATAGTTACGCTGTAACTCTAACACGTAAAACTTCGAAAATTTTCACAATTTTGAAAGTATATTTATAAGTATAGGTTAGGTATAACCATATTTATAGCCCAGCCATGATATTTTTCTGGACTTTCCTATGGTCGCCTCTTACGACACTCACGGGACGTCATGGAGAGTGGAGGTGGACTCTGTTACGCCGTTACTCGGTAAGCGGGTGCCACTTCAAACCATTATTCAAGCGACAATCCGTCTACGGCCAAGTTCCTGCCAAAAACAAATCAAAGTACAGATGTGTTGTCATCCCTGAGTACTAAGGTGGAATGCCTCGTTTCCAGTAAAAAGGGTCTCCGATTCTCTACACTCACCACACGAGACACAGCAGTATTAAGCTGCTATTTCATGCTGATATTCTGTGAGAGCGTGGTACTGCCTCGGTCGAGTCGACCCCATACCACGTATAAAAAATATAATATCACGGTATACAAATATTGCAACCATTTAGCCGCATACAAATTTTCTTTATAATACCTAATGTTAAATTTAATGCAGGTATTTTTCGTCTTAAGAAAGAAACAGAATCAAGTAACATTCTTACATGTCTATCACCACTTTGGAATGGTTGCTGTCGCTTGGGGTATGGTAAAATGGGTACCAGGTAAATATAATTATTTTCGTAAATACAATTACATTCTGTTAAAACTTAGTACTTACGACATATTTTAACGACAAGAATAGTGACGTTGTGGTGGGTTCTTATTAGACTACGGTTTATTTAAAATTTAGAAGTTTCAGCTCGGCATTTACATATTATTGCTAATTAAATTAACACCATTGCAACCCGTCACTGAAATTAGGCCTTCCTATGAGACTGTCTGAAAGCAGTTCTAACCGAACATTCATTGATTCCCTTCATTCCTTATCTGATCGTGACTCATTTATTTAGTTGGTCATACTGTACATGCTTTGAAACTTGTAGACTGGCGATGGGGAGCAGCTTTAAAAAAATGTATTTATATTGTTAATAATAATAATCTCCCGAGGGCCGAATTTCGGACATGATCACTATTTTTTTTTCAAATTGAAGCGATAAACGCAAACGAGTCAACTTACAGCCTACATGATGGTAAGTGGCTATGTAGTCTACAGAACACCAGCAGACAACTTCAAAAAACGCTACAGATACGTTGTCACAGTCACAGTCACAGAACCAAGCGGTGCAAGCGCTACTATTTGACGGCTGAAATACGTCAAAGGATAAGACTTCTAGGTAAAACAGCAGTCCTACCTTGGACGATGTAAGAATACAATTTGGCAAAAGAGGTAAAGCTGACAGAAATAAGTCGTTTTCAAAGTACTAGAAACTTTACCGCATTATTCGTGGAATCAAACCACTGCTGCCCTTCAAGTTCAACCTTATGTATCTGTGTCAGCTAAAAGTCGTATGTTTATTCCCCTTTTATTCACTACCTCCTGAGTACGGATGTTAAGAAAAAAACGTGATGAAATCTGAATTGTCGAAAATAATAACTATATTTTAAGTTTATGTAATGTGAAGCAGTGTGGTAAATTCTCTCTATTTTAACCCTTTTGTTATCGAGAGGGTAGGACTTTCAAATAGAAATAATCTTCAAATAGATAATAAATTTAATTACAATTTATTGTACATTTACCCAGGTGGGCACATGACGTTTCTGGTCCCCATAAATTCATTCGTTCACATAATAATGTATACCTATTACTTCCTGACTGTATGGGATGAATCCTACAAAAAGTCAATGTGGTGGAAGAAGCACGTTACACAAATACAAATCGTAAGTACCAAAATTATTGTTCAATTTTGGAAGTGTCGATCGTTTTATACCTATATTTACGCTAATACTTCGTAAGCCCATAAAGATGTGTTTAAAATTGTCGACGGTGTTACTAATACAGTCAAACCTGGATAAGCGAGAGTTCAAGGGAGCACAATCTCATTCTCGCTTATGGAGGTTCCTCACTAACCCGAGTTTCTCGCTAATGCAGGTATATGAGTAGCGTTTCTCTCTTATATAGGTACGCAGCAATAACAAGCCACAACAAGTATGAATGTAGTAAATATGTAATTTGATAAAATTATTAGTTTGTATATGTTACGTTCATTAGATTTCGACATATATAAGTACTTTATAAGGGTAACTTTTGATTTCATAATTTTATAATAGGTGGGTTCTGGTAAATTAAACTCCCTCTGAATTTCATTTCGCGATTTTCCGGATTCAAACGCATTCACTATTTTAAGTTTAGCACTTAATGACAGTACTTTAATTTTCCGTTTTGACATGATGCAGAACAGAACTTTCCTTCGAAATTGATTTAAACTGAGTAAGTCCGACAAACAGGACGGTACACAGGCACACGTGTCCATTCGAAAAGAATGCGATAAAATAACAACGTTATTTAGTTCCACGAAATAGAATAGGTACAATATTAACGATAAATAATACAAAAACAATGGTAGGAAGTTCCACGAAAGTTAAGAATAAGTCATAAAATAGCAGATGTTAAATTTGTAATTTGTTTTGTCATTTGTTACTGTATGTGTGTATCTTTTATGTATGTATGTATTTTTATTGTAGCTATAGTTCCTCCTCATCATTCTCTAAACCATGATGAGGAGGAACTATAGCTACAATAAAAATACATACATACATAAAAGATACACACATACAGTAACAAATGACAAAACAAATTACAAATTTAACATCTGCTATTTTATGACTTATTCTTAACTTTCTATATATAGCTATATAGCTATAGTTCCTCCTAAATAATATAAATAAATAAAGCTCGACTGTCGCTTATAGAGGTATAAATAAGTAGCAGTCTCACTTACGGAGGTCCATGAGGGAAAACGAGTCTCTCTTACAGAGGTTTCTGTTTCTCGCTAATAGAGGTTTTGGGAGCTTAAAATGACGGGTTCTGCCTTTTATTCTAACTCATAGAGTTTTCTCACTTATCCAGTTCTCACTTACCCAGGTTTGACTGTATATAGTTTGTAAGGGTATTTTTATAAAGTGGTTTTGTTATGGTAGAGCCACGCTGCGGCATATTTACTGCAGCCTAGACTCGACCGGGGAAGGGCGACGCCCGCACAGGATACTGGCGTCTAGCGTAAAATAGCGGGGTAATGTTGGCGGAAGTTGTTGATACTAAAAATTAAAAAAAAACATTATTTACAAGAACATTAATTAAATAAAAATTAAATTATGTGGTAGTAGAACTTTAATATGTAGTTATAGTGGTGACATTGTTTACGTGTTTTTTTACATCTGTAAACAGCGTACATTTGTGCACTTTTGATACCTACATAGTTTCTCACAGCATAATATGCACAATGTTGCTGTGGTCATCTTGTCCTTGGACATCATCATAATAATCAGTATGACATGTAACTACTCCGTGTCTTGACATTGCGTCCGAACCATTGAGCTATTATGTACTACGTACTAGAGGCGACACTGCATTCAGCTACTCTGTTCCACTCAACTGCGGTGCATACACCGCACTTTAATCAGTTACTCGCTAGGCGCTTGTAGAGTTAACACGTGTTGTGTTGATTTAAAAAAAATCTCTTGATCAAAATATGCCGTCGTGTGTACTTAGATATTGCACAAATAATTCAAGAAATGTCAGTAAAAACCAAGGAATTACTTTTCATTGGTTAATAAGATACTTAATCAATAAAAAAGTATTATAGATTAATAATAAAACAAATTATTCCTAAGACGCCATCTCGTGTCATGGAATATAGACTATGAAATTCATTTATGTTCAGATGCGACATTTCTGTAGGTACTTAAGTATAGGATGAATATATTAGTATACACATTTTTTAGTAGAAACATATATAAATTATTATAATTAGGCAAACATTTTCATGTTTAAATCTGCTTATTATTCTTTTATTTTATTTTTAGGTTTCCATATCAAAGTCAAAGTGGTATAAATTCGTCCATTTTTAACTCTCGCGTACCCAGCATTTATGAACGACTCTTATTCTAATTCAAATAAATATATTTGTAATTTATATGTTATGTTAATAAGTTTTGTTAAACATACATTTAGTATGTTTTTTTATATTTGAGATAGTTAATTTTTAAAATATTCAGATAAAAATATCATTAAAATGTAATTGTGATATAATATTATGTAATAGTATATTAAATAAGCAAATATAATATACAAAATAAATGACAAAATTTAAATATTGTTCTCGATATAAGTAATTTACCTATTTAACAATACAATCTACTATTACCTACGGGTGATTCTACCTATGTTTATTCTATGATAAAGAAAACAACCGCGCGAACACAGAGTAGCGCACATTTTTTGTTTGAGATAGCTGTTCTAGTACGTAAGTATATATTACTTCAATGGTCCGAGCCTTCATTTTTTTAGAAATTTAAAGCAAATTATGATACAATATATTATATTTGTTATTATTATTTTATAAGACATTAATTACCTATTTTAAATTTTTGTTTGTCTGTCCATGCAATGAATCTTACGAACAGATAGAGGAGCAATGCTAGAAATGATTTACGTTATATTTTATTCCAAAAAGTTAGATTTTTTTTTGAAAAATGCAACAAAATTGTTAAAATAAATGTTCCTTCATGATTAATGATTATCTAATAAATCTAAAATAACACCTCATTAATAGGTCCTAACCGATAAGCTTAAGATAAGCCGGGCGGGTCCCTAGGATTAAATAAATAAAATAAATCTAACTTTGTATAACGGTTACGTTAAAGCGGTATAAAGTAGCGGACTCTTACCATAACGATGATACTATAACACCTCAACAGTATCTTTCTAAATGGCCTCATTTGTTATATTTATATGTTGCAACCATCGCGGCTTGTATTTACTGCCCGGGAGGATCTTAATTTCGTGTTTTATTTAAATATATGGGTATAATGTTATGGTTTATACAATAAAATATGATAAACATGTTTTTCTCATCTAAATTTATATGTTACTTTAGTGCTATAATAATAATTTCAAAACGTTATAAAACAAAATGGCGGGAATTTATCGCCGCAATGGATGAGAGTTACTGACAATAGATATTTGGCACATGGCCAGGATCAAAGACGTATAAGCTGGGATGGATGTTTTGACTGTTGAGCGGATAACGACGACAGTGGTGCGTCACTATGCCTGTCATAAGGCCCGTAAGTGTGACAGAGAGCGCAACAGGCGACGTTATATATCTCCGTCTTACTGCACCACGGGCAGCGAGTGTTTAACATTAGTTAGTATTTCTACCTCAGCCCATAAGAATCCCCTGCTAAACACAGAACACAATTAGGAGAAAATTGGCGATCGCAGTATACCAGATGTCTCACAAGTTGACACTACGAGTACCTTGCCGCTGTGCTATCCATCGTCAGTCTGGGTATTTTATAACTGTTAGAGCTATATATTTTATACATGGTGGAGCCACGCTGCAGCTGTATTATAGTTGTAGCACAAATGGGTCATCCCGACCGGGGAAAGACCACGCTCTCACAGAATACCAGCGTAAAATAGCAGCTATTTCATATGGTAAGTGTAGAGATCCGGAGACCCTTTTTACTGGTTACGAGGCATTCCGTCTTAGTCTTCAGGGGTGACAACACATCTGAATTTTGATTCTTAATCGGGGATAAATGTAAATGTCCATGGGCGACGGCATCCACTTACCATCAGGTGGACTGTGTGTTCGCTTGTCACCCTTATTCTATTAAAACAACTGATTTATTAAGCTGTGTTATTATATTGTCGTACAGAGTTCAAGAACTCTATGGTATGTCGTAAGACATTCCCATGCCCTATCAAAAGTGAGAAGATTGAAGGATGATACTTTATTCATACGCATTATTGATATATTTCAGTTACAATTCTCCATACTCCTGCTACACTTCCTGATGCTCGTTGTAGCCAACGACTGTACGTTCCCCAGGCAGCCTGCTTACATACTAATTCCTCAGAATCTCTTTATGGTCATTTTATTTAGTGACTTCTATTACAAAACTTATGTTAAAAGCAAGAAAAATAATTATGTAAAGAGCAACTAATTGTGTATATTTAAAAAAATAATTGTATGTATTTATTTAACAAACTAATTTTTTCCAAATAAAATTTTTAAACTATTTTTTATTTTGCCATGAAAGTACCTTGTTCCATGACGCTGCTATTGAAACATGTTTTTACATCTCTACATATAAATAAAGTTGAAGTATACGTTTGTAACCTATAACATGATTTTGTTATGCTCGAGAGGCTTATTTGCATGCTGTTTTTTTATAAAGGAACAAACGTGCCGACCGCCGCGCCGGCCATAAACAATTGCAACACCAGGAGAGTAGCAGGTGCGATACCAGCCTTTTAAAGTAGCAGCCGGTTCCACAAGTTGTGCGAGAAAAAAAACTTAAATCCCACGATAGTGGACCGCCAAGCATCCAAACTATGTATGTAGATGGTATCACGAAATTTGTCGCGATATGCGATGGTGGAATTTGGCGAGGCTAGAATTAATCCGAACAATTTCTCTCAGCACTCCCGACGGTAAATGTGGTTGAATGCAAAAGGATGTAACATCTCTTCACAGTACCAGTGAGTCGATCCGAACTTAAAGAACTTGGCCGTAGAAAATTCGGGCCACTCTTCACTGGATGCGATCATTTGAAATGAGCTGGCGATGGGGTGCTGCGTCCTAGAGATGAGATGAACAATTTTTTAATTTGATGTGAGGCTGAACCTGTTAAAGTTGCGAGCAGTGTGCCGGGATAAAAAATACTGTCCACTCTACTGAGTATGTACGCCAACCTTTTTAGTGGTTATTTGACCAAATTTTTATCAATTTACCAAATATAAGACCTGAACCGCACCACCCCCAACCCAAATATAGATATCCGAAGCAGCGAATATTTAGTGATCATATAACTTTAATTTAATGACTTTATTAAGTATCCACAAATAAATGTCATGATAATTATTTTACATTGCTTTGTTGTGATTTATATCGATGTATATCAAGCATTAGTAAATAAAACAGCAACCAATTACATACATTATAAATAGTTGGTTTGCTTACGTCATCATCATTGCAGTCTATCCAAGTTCTCCATAAGCCTTCCTCCATAAGGTATTTGTCACAGTTGTCACGCAATATGAATAATAGTCCACCAGATAGAATTTCGATCACAGCGGCCAGTCCTGAAGAATAAGTGAGCACAATAAGAGTGCCCACTCGCTCACATGGCTGTCTCTCAGGCAAAATTCTTAGACATTAATTTAGCATCAGTACTTTTTATATATGAGCCGTGGTAGCTCAGATAGCACCCGCTGTAAATTTCATAATACGCGAGCAACCCGAGTTCAATCCCCGTCGGCACCAATAAAATTGTTAATTGCTATTTAAGATGCTGATTTACCACGTGTTTGGCGATGGGAAAACATCGTGAGGACACCTGCATGTCTGAGAAATAAGAAAAATAAAATTATTTCGCAAACATGTGAAATTCGCCAACACGCATTGGGGCAGCCCAAAAAGCTCTCTCAAAAATGAGAGGCCTGTGCCCAGCAGTGGAACGTATGTAGACTGTAACGTTAACTTTTTATATACTGTGTCGTTGGTCTAGTAGCTTAGACCATTCAACACATGAATGGTCTAAGTCTAGTGGCTATAAGCACGACTGCAGACCATGTGGCCAAAATTACTTATTGGGGGTTTTCTGACAGTAAATTCTCGTTCTCTATGTCAGGATGTTATTTCAACTATGTCAAATTCTAATCATCTACGTGCAGTAAGTTTCATCGCCTCCAAGCAGGTATCCATGAGCTACAAGAGCCACTTACATCAGGTGAGCTGTACGTTCAACTTCTACTTCATTTATAAAAAAAAAGGAGTAACAGTACCTACAGACAGAAGCAGATGTAGTTTCATGTTTCGTTTGAAAATTTTGGCGTAGTGAGGAATTACTAAGAATGTTGGTAAGCTGAAGTACCTATACATTAGCAAAGACACGGGAAAGCTAGTTTTAAATATTAACGTCTGCTTTTAATTTTATTTTACCATAGTGTGTTAAACTATGAGAGGAATCCCAAATTTCCGCTTATAAAACCCTGTTTTTACACAGCACACGTACAACCATTAACAGAATCGGGTTTTTACGCCTGGACACAAATTTCAGTCATAAGGACTCTTGGCTTTCCTACAAATATTTAAAACATACGCGGCCTTATTACAAATAGTAGTTTATGATAATCAGTCTCAGGCTTAAACTATAATCTGTTTTAAAGAAATGAACATCTTTTAGAATAATCGCTTTAGAAATATGCAAATAAAAATGTTAATATAGAATTTAACAGCAAATGTCAAAAATCGCGAAGACTGTGGCGCTGCGGCTCAAAAATTTCTTTAGTTAGGAGACTGTCATAAACCATAGTTTAAACCCGAGCCTATCAATGAACCACGTATGGTGATAGGACGAATACTGTATGTATGTGAAGTCTATTTCAGCTTCCTTGATTTTTTGTGCAATAGGTCACTACCGAAGGCTGTTGATAATAACCGTGACGGCGAAGACACGTTGATGTCTTCTTCACGTGCCTTTAGGCACATGGAGGTTTCGGGCCTCGGGGTAAGCCCCCATTACCCGTGCTGTCCTCGCGGTCCACCACTATGGACCGGTTCTGGGAGCCTTCTAATGGCATTGTAGGTGTTATACGATTTGTCGCAATCGGTAAATTTTTCGTAGTCGGTTATGACTACGAAAAAAGGAGGTTATCTAGTAAAGTCGGAGTTGGCCTTTCAGCGGCATTGAGGGTTGTTACTCGACTCTCTAATCGATATAGAGAGGAGTTCTCTTGGATAGGGTCGCCCGTCCGGAGGGCGAGTGTGTAGCGGCGCAAAGTTGTTGAGGTGTATATGCGGCCCGTTGTCTGCACGGTCGAACAGTCCGCGCGCCAACCGGGCCACAAATTCCTGTATGGTGTCAATTTTCAGGTTGGCCGCTATGACGTCATTCCGGACGTAGCGACCCGCACCGACGATGGTTCTTAACGCCATATTTTGCTGGGCCTGCAGTCGCCGCCTCAGAGGCTCGCTCAGAAGCGCGTACCAGGCCGGAGCAAGTAGTTACGTTGTACCAGTTCTGGCGCACTTGTAGAAAGGTTGTACCAGTTCTGGCGCACGACGTTCGTCGACTCACAATCCTAAAAAAAAAAAAAAGCATGCTCTGATCACGAATCTGCGGTCCATTTTTGCGTAGGATGCACGGTTCCGGAGATGTGCAGATCAATTAACTCTTATCTAATTGATATCCGCTACGAGCCTCAACCGTCATTAGCGCTCCATTGTCCTTATCTACTTATCTATTGTTGATTGACTACCGTCATTATCTATTATTCGTCCAGCGTGTGGGTCGGCTTATGCTATTGTATTATACTCCTTTGTTCCTATCTACAACACTAATCTGAATCATCAATAAAACACATTACCTAATTTTGTTAAAATTTTTATTTATAAAATACAAAATCTTATTACTTATTATCTATAAAATAGGAGCGAAACATCTCATCCACTAACATATCGTTGTACAATGTGTTCTCTGTAAATATACTCGTAAAACTATGCATTGAACATCCCTGAAACTTATATAGCAAATACATTAAGCAATATTCGCCACAAACTGAAGTCCTATCAACATTCTAGTTCCATCTTTTACAATTTCGTACAGGTGCCCGTCCATATGAATCAAAATATTCACCGACGTCATTCGTATCGATATATAAAGCTACCCAATGTGACCCTGGTTTATCATCTGTACCCAAATTGCATATTACCTAGTCAGGTCATAAATTCTATCACATGTTTAATGTAAAATAATTGAAACAAGTTTATTCATTATGTAACCATTTATATACCAAAATGAACTTAACAAAACATAGATTCTTATGACACTATAGTTTATTCAAAATGACCTCCGTAATTTTGAATACAGGCCTTCAATCTGCGCGGCCAGTCGTCTATCTCACCACGAACGAGGTCCATGTCATATCGGCGGCTGCCTTAATTAAAGATGTCTTGAGTGACTCGAAATTGGGATGAGGCTTTGAGCACGCCTTTTCCTCCAAGTGTTACCATATCTTGTAATCTAACGGATTCAAATCTGGACTGGTCTTTGTGTCGGATGAAGTCGATTTCACGCGCCGCCAGCCAGTCTTTTTTTTTTTTGTTTTTAAAGAACGTTACCTCCACACTAGGTTTTTCTCCTGTATCGTGGGAAGCAGTTTACAAACACAAATTTCACAAGGACAAACATCCAAACTCGGAACAATTACTTGTAGGTCGTACAAATACTTGTTCCGTGCGGGATTCGAACCCGCGACCCCCAAGCGCAGCCACTCATTGCTAAGCCACTACGCCACGGAGCTGTCAAAAGTCTTGTGTGCTCTTCGCTCTATGAGCTGACGCCGAATCTTGTTGGAATACCCAGTGCCTGTTATTGAACATGGTATGAGAAACAGGTTACACAAGGTTCGTCAGGACTGTATTTTGATACACAACTGCATTCGTTTTTAACCTTTCTCACAAAAATGTACCTCTGTTAAGCCCCAATAAGAAACTCCCAACCATACCATGAGCGAGGATGGAAAATGACCTCGTTGGACACGCGGAATACGGTTGCTCGCTTCTTCACTACTGTGTGCGTACACCTTATCATTTTGTTTGTTGTAGCTCTCTTCTACGGTAAAAATTTTTTTTATCCGAAAAAAGAATTTCCCGATATTTTTTTCCCGCGTACCGCTTCACCAAAGCGCGGCATCTCTTCAGTCTCAGATCCATTAGACGAGCATTCAAACGATGTCCTGTTTTTCTTCGATATGCCCGAAGCCCTAAGTCTTCATTTAACGCCGTGGTTCTGCTTAACCCCATCTGAAGGGCCAACAGTTTCTGCTTACGTTTGGGATTTCTTTGAATTCGCACCTTTACAGCTTTTATCACTGCTGGAGTCCTAACAAATCGAGGGCGACCACTTCTTGACCTGTCATCTACACTAGAGTCTTCATTGTATCGTTTGATGGTACGATAAACGAATCTTTTGGTTATATTCAAATTTTTCAGTATATCAAAAAATTTAATTGGCGCGTAATCGCAACTGCAACACGGTCTTTTTTAAGCGTCCACTCCATATGTAAAAATGAGTAAAATTCTAAAAAGTATACAGTTTTATTTTCATGAACAATTCGAATTCAATAAACTTTTTTGTGGCCAGCATTCTAAAAGAAAAGTTTTTACTGTGTGACAATACTTATGACCACCTGACTAGGTATATACGTTGGTACGTGGGTGTACATGGGCAGTCTGTTAGCAGCATAAACATTATTTTCTAGACTGGGGTGAATCTTTTTCAGATGTTGTTGTACATCTAGTGTATCCGTGATATTACTGCTATTAGTAGATTACTACAGTACAATCTACTCAATGACTAACATAGGAATGATCAATTATGTGATTTCTAAATATTAAATTGCATTTTTTCTGTTATACAAAACGTATTTGAGTCATCAATACACTGAATAAGACGCAACACGAAGAATGTGAGATAAGGTTGTTGACGCATAAAGTTATTATCAATTCTACTGTAGAAATTCTTTAGATTAGAATTATTACTTACTGGTACTATATAAGACCAAGCAACTGCAGTCATGGAGTTAGTGTATGGTCGTTTGACCGCAGTGTATCTATCAATAATACATTTGTGTTACTTCAACGCATCAAAGGCCATAGATGTAAGTGTTTAATCTATTGACAAACTTACTTTTCTTTCTGTTATTTTTTTACGTGTGTATGATTTTGAACGACAGGCCTGTTGGTCTAGTGGTTAGTGACCCTGACTGTTATGCCGGAGGTCGTGGGTTCGATTCCCACCCAGGACAAATGTTTGTGTGATGAGCACGATCATTTGTTCTGTGTCTGGGTGTAATTTATCTATAATATTTATGTATTTAGAAATATATAAGTATGTTTATCAGTTGTCTAGTACCCATAACACAAGCTCTGCTTAGCTTGGGACTAGATGGCGTTGTGTGATAGTTGTGGAGATATTATTATTATTATTATTTAGTGTTAACAAATTATATTTAAATATTTTGTGTGTGTATATGATTAAGCCGTGGTAGCTCAGATGGTTATCGCAAGCTGTAAATTTTACAGTACGTAACGCGGGTTCGATCCCCGCCGACACTAATTAAATTGTTAATTGCAATTTTAAGTGTTTATTCTATTGACACACTTACTTTTCTTTCTGTTATTTTCTTACGTGTGTATGATTTAGTGTTAACAAATTATATTTAAATATTGTGTGTGTATATGATTAAGCCGTGGTAGCTCAGATGGTTAGCGCAAGCTGTAAATTTTACAGTACGTAACGCGGGTTCGATCCCCGCCGACACCACTTAAATTGTTAATTGCAATTTTAAGTGCTGATTTACCACGTGCTCGGCGGTGAAGGAAAACATCGTGAGGAATCCTGCATGTCTGAGAAAATTTCGAAGGCATGTGAAGTTCGCCAACACGCATGAGACCGCGCAATTTTGTCTAATGTTGGAAATCAAACAAAATTTATGATTAATTTAAAATTTTATTTGTATTTTGGACATTTGTATTCTTCAATATAAAATCTATCATTCGTCGTCAACATTTTTAAAAATTGTTTTTCTGTTGACCAATTTTGTCTAATGTTTTTTGGAAATCAAACAAAATTTATGATTAATTTAAAATTTTATTTGTATTTTGGACATTTGTATTCTTCAATATTAAAAATTCTATCATTCGTCGTCAACATTTTTAAAAATTGTTTTTCTGTTGAACCAATTTTGTCTAATGTTTTTTGGAAATCAAACAAAATTTATGATTAATTTAAAATTTTATTTTCAAGTAATAACCACTTGTAAAAAACCCACACTTCGTCACAAGAACAATGTAAAATTTTGTGATTATTTTTTGCAAATATATGATTATTACACACATAACGTTTGTTTAAATTTATGACATTTACCAAATCATTGTATTTTGGACATTTGTATTCTTCAATATTAAAAATTCTATCATTCGTCGTCAACATTTTTAAAAATTGTTTTTCTGTTGAACCACCTTTGTATGCGATCACTTCGTCTTTGCACAAATTTCTAATATACCAATTTAATATGGGAATGATGTTCTCTTGTTTGTAGGCACATTTTAATTCTTCGGTCACATCAAAATATGGAATGCCATGCACGTGTATTTCACAATAACGAACAGTTTTTTTGTCTTTTGGCGACAAATAATTGAAAGGATAACTTGGCTGAAACAAATAATGATCGATAAACGAATCATTTTTATTAGATAGTTTTACGTCTAGAATAGCCATTTCTCTACATTGAAAATGTTTATGAGGATATGTAATGTAAAATCCGTCCATGTCGATGATGTATCTAATATTTTTTAGATTTTGTGTCATTTTGAACCAAAATGTTAAAAGTATTTACACGTGACTAAAATATGTTTGTTCCAACAAACTTCACATAACAATTCATTCTTCATTACTTCCCATCACCCCATTTCTTCCTTCTGCTCTTTTCTTCCTGTAATTTAAGAAAACAGAATCACATTCACTAATGATCAACTAATGACTGTCATTGTTAAAAAAAGTATTTTTTAACTTTTTACTTTCTGCTATTGTCTTTGTATTTATGGCTAGGAAATGTCCGCGGCGCGGTCTCAATGCGTGTTGGCGAACTTCACATGCCTTCGAAATTTTCTCAGACATGCAGGATTCCTCACGATGTTTTCCTTCACCGCCGAGCACGTGGTAAATCAGGACTTAAAATTGCAATTAACAATTTAAGTGGTGTCGGCGGGGATCGAACCCGCGTTACGTACTGTAAAATTTACAGCTTGCGCTAACCATCTGAGCTACCACGGCTTAATCATATACACACACAATATTTAAATATAATTTGTTAACACTAAATCATACACACGTAAGAAAATAACAGAAAGAAAAGTAAGTGTGTCAATAGAATAAACACTTAAAATTGCAATTAACAATTTAATTGGTGTCGGCGGGGATCGAACCCGCGTTACGTACTGTAAAATTTACAGCTTGCGATAACCATCTGAGCTACCACGGCTTAATCATATACACACACAAAATATTTAAATATAATTTGTTAACACTAAATAATAATAATAATAATATTCCACAACTATCACACAACGCCATCTAGTCCCAAGCTAAGCAGAGCTTGTGTTATGGGTACTAGACAACTGATAAACATACTTATATATTTCTAAATACATAAATATTATAGATAAATTACACCCAGACACAGAACAAATGATCGTGCTCATCACACAAACATTTGTCCTGGGTGGGAATCGAACCCACGACCTCCGGCATAACAGTCAGGGTCACTAACCACTAGACCAACAGGCCTGTCGTTCAAAATCATACACACGTAAAAAAATAACAGAAAGAAAAGTAAGTTTGTCAATAGATTAAACACTTACATCTATGGCCTTTGATGCGTTGAAGTAACACAAATGTATTATTGATAGATACACTGCGGTCAAACGACCATACACTAACTCCATGACTGCAGTTGCTTGGTCTTATATAGTACCAGTAAGTAATAATTCTAATCTAAAGAATTTCTACAGTAGAATTGATAATAACTTTATGCGTCAACAACCTTATCTCACATTCTTCGTGTTGCGTCTTATTCAGTGTATTGATGACTCAAATACGTTTTGTATAACAGAAAAAATGCAATTTAATATTTAGAAATCACATAATTGATCATTCCTATGTTAGTCATTGAGTAGATTGTACTGTAGTAATCTACTAATAGCAGTAATATCACGGATACACTAGATGTACAAAAACATCTGAAAAAGATTCACCCCAGTCTAGAAAATAATGTTTATGCTGCTAACAGACTGCCCATGTACACCCACGTACCAACGTATATACCTAGTCAGGGTCATAAGTATTGTCACACAGTAAAAACTTTTCTTTTAGAATGCTGGCCACAAAAAAAGTTTATTGAATTCGAATTGTTCATGAAAATAAAACTGTATACTTTTAGAATTTTACTCATTTTTACATATGGAGTGGACGCTTAAAAAAGACCGTGTTGCAGTTGCGATTACGCGCCAATTAAATTTTTTGATATACTGAAAAATTTGAATATAACCAAAAGATTCGTTTATCGTACCATCAAACGATACAATGAAGACTCTAGTGTAGATGACAGGTCAAGAAGTGGTCGCCCTCGATTTGTTAGGACTCCAGCAGTGATAAAAGCTGTAAAGGTGCGAATTCAAAGAAATCCCAAACGTAAGCAGAAACTGTTGGCCCTTCAGATGGGGTTAAGCAGAACCACGGCGTTAAATGAAGACTTAGGGCTTCGGGCATATCGAAGAAAAACAGGACATCGTTTGAATGCTCGTCTAATGGATCTGAGACTGAAGAGATGCCGCGCTTTGGTGAAGCGGTACGCGGGAAAAAATATCGGGAAATTCTTTTTTCGGATAAAAAAATTTTTACCGTAGAAGAGAGCTACAACAAACAAAATGATAAGGTGTACGCACACAGTAGTGAAGAAGCGAGCAACCGTATTCCGCGTGTCCAACGAGGTCATTTTCCATCCTCGCTCATGGTATGGTTGGGAGTTTCTTATTGGGGCTTAACAGAGGTACATTTTTGTGAGAAAGGTTAAAAACGAATGCAGTTGTGTATCAAAATACAGTCCTGACGAACCTTGTGTAACCTGTTTCTCATACCATGTTCAATAACAGGCACTGGGTATTCCAACAAGATTCGGCGTCAGCTCATAGAGCGAAGAGCACACAAGACTTTTGACAGCTCCGTGGCGTAGTGGCTTAGCAATGAGTGGCTGCGCTTGGGGGTCGCGGGTTCGAATCCCGCACGGAACAAGTATTTGTACGACCTACAAGTAATTGTTCCGAGTTTGGATGTTTGTCCTTGTGAAATTTGTGTTTGTAAACTGCTTCCCACGATACAGGAGAAAAACCTAGTGTGGAGGTAACGTTCTTTAAAAACAAAAAAAAAAAAAGACTGGCTGGCGGCGCGTGAAATCGACTTCATCCGACACAAAGACCAGTCCAGATTTGAATCCGTTAGATTACAAGATATGGTAACACTTGGAGGAAAAGGCGTGCTCAAAACCTCATCCCAATTTCGAGTCACTCAAGACATCTTTAATTAAGGCAGCCGCCGATATGACATGGACCTCGTTCGTGGTGAGATAGACGACTGGCCGCGCAGATTGAAGGCCTGTATTCAAAATTACGGAGGTCATTTTGAATAAACTATAGTGTCATAAGAATCTATGTTTTGTTAAGTTCATTTTGGTATATAAATGGTTACATAATGAATAAACTTGTTTCAATTATTTTACATTAAACATGTGATAGAATTCATGACCTGACTAGGTAATATGCAATTTGGGTACAGATGATAAACCAGGGTCACATTAGGTAGCTTTATAGATAGAATACGTATGATTCATATGGACGGGCACCTGTACGAAATTGTAAAAGATGGAACTGGAATGTTGATAGGACTTCAGTTTGTGGCGAATATTGCTTAATGTATTTGCTATATAAGTTTCAGGGATGTTCAATGCATAGTTTTACGAGTATATTTACAGAGAACACATTGTACAACGATATGTTAGTGGATGAGATGTTTCGCTCCTAATTTATAGATAATAAGTAATAAGATTTTGTATTTTATAAATAAAAATTTTAACAAAATTAGGTAATGTGTTTAAAAGATGAAACTGGAATGTTGATAGGACTTCAGTTTGTGGCGAATATTGCTTAATGTATTTGCTATATGTTTCAGGGATGTTCAATGCATAGTTTTACGAGTATATTTACAGAGAACACATTGTACAACGATATTTTAGTGGATGAGATGTTTCGCTCCTATTTTATAGATAATAAGTAATATGATTTTGTATTTCATAAATAAAAATTTTAACAAAATTAGGTAATGTGTTTAAAAGATGGAACTGGAATGTTGATAGGACTTCAGTTTGTGGCGAATATTGCTTAATGTATTTGCTATATAAGTTTCAGGGATGTTCAATGCATAGTTTTACGAGTATATTTACAGAGAACACATTGTACAACGATATGTTAGTGGATGAGACGTTTCGCTCCTATTTTATAGATAATAAGTAATAAGATTTTGTATTTCATAAATAAAAATTTTAACAAAATTAGGTAATGTGTTTAAAAGATGGAACTGGAATGTTGATAGGACTTCAGTTTGTGGCGAATATTGCTTAATGTATTTGCTATATAAGTTTCAGGGATGTTCAATGCATAGTTTTACGAGTATATTTACAGAGAACACATTGTACAACGATATGTTAGTGGATGAGATGTTTCGCTCCTAATTTATAGATAATAAGTAATAAGATTTTGTATTTTATAAATAAAAATTTTAACAAAATTAGGTAATGTGTTTAAAAGATGAAACTGGAATGTTGATAGGACTTCAGTTTGTGGCGAATATTGCTTAATGTATTTGCTATATGTTTCAGGGATGTTCAATGCATAGTTTTACGAGTATATTTACAGAGAACACATTGTACAACGATATTTTAGTGGATGAGATGTTTCGCTCCTATTTTATAGATAATAAGTAATATGATTTTGTATTTCATAAATAAAAATTTTAACAAAATTAGGTAATGTGTTTAAAAGATGGAACTGGAATGTTGATAGGACTTCAGTTTGTGGCGAATATTGCTTAATGTATTTGCTATATAAGTTTCAGGGATGTTCAATGCATAGTTTTACGAGTATATTTACAGAGAACACATTGTACAACGATATGTTAGTGGATGAGACGTTTCGCTCCTATTTTATAAATAATAAGTAATAAGATTTTGTATTTCATAAATAAAAATTTTAACAAAATTAGGTAATGTGTTTAAAAGATGGAACTGGAATGTTGATAGGACTTCAGTTTGTGGCGAATATTGCTTAATGTATTTGCTATATAAGTTTCAGGGATGTTCAATGCATAGTTTTACGAGTATATTTACAGAGAACACATTGTACAACGATATGTTAGTGGATGAGACGTTTCGCTCCTATTTTATAGATAATAAGTAATAAGATTTTGTATTTCATAAATAAAAATTTTAACAAAATTAGGTAATGTGTTTAAAAGATGGAACTGGAATGTTGATAGGACTTCAGTTTGTGGCGAATATTGCTTAATGTATTTGCGATATAAGTTTCAGGGATGTTCAATGCATAGTTTTACGAGTATATTTACAGAGAACACATTGTACAACGATATGTTAGTGGATGAGACGTTTCGCTCCTATTTTATAGATAATAAGTAATAAGATTTTGTATTTCATAAATAAAAATTTTAACAAAATTAGGTAATGTGTTTAAAAGATGGAACTGGAATGTTGATAGGACTTCAGTTTGTGGCGAATATTGCTTAATGTATTTGCTATATAAGTTTCAGGGATGTTCAATGCATAGTTTTACGAGTATATTTACAGAGAACACATTGTACAACGATATGTTAGTGGATGAGATGTTTCGCTCCTATTTTATAGATAATAAGTAATAAGATTTTGTATTTTATAAATAAAAATTTTAACAAAATTAGGTAATGTGTTTTATTGATGATTCAGATTAGTGTTGTAGATAGGAACAAAGGAGTATAATACAATAGCATAAGCCGACCCACACGCTGGACGAATAATAGATAATGACGGTAGTCAATCAACAATAGATAAGTAGATAAGGACAATGGAGCGCTAATGACGGTTGAGGCTCGTAGCGGATATCAATTAGATAAGAGTTAATTGATCTGCACATCTCCGGAACCGTGCATCCTACGCAAAAATGGACCGCAGATTCGTGATCAGAGCATGCCAAAACCTTTTTTTTTTTTTTTTTAGGATTGTGAGTCGACGAACGTCGTGCGCCAGAACTGGTACAACCTTTCTACAAGTGCGCCAGAACTGGTACAACGTAACTACTGGAGCAGCATAGGTGATGATGGCTCTAATGTAGGTTTTGTATACTCGCACTTTGGTGTTAAGTGGTAACTTGGATGCCAGGACCGGACGAAGCATTGCCCGCGCACATCGTGCTCTACGGACGACGAGGTCGACGTGCGCAGTCATGCGCAGCGCCCGGTCGATCCGGCACCCAAGGTAGGTCACGGCCTTCTCGTACGCGATCTGCTGGCCATTGAGGGTTAGTTGAGGTGGTAGGTTCCTGAGGCGGCGAGTGAGCAGAGCGGTCGTCTTACCAACGTTGACGACCATCCTCCACTCATCTAGCCATGGTGGCAACAGGTCGAGGAGGCGTTGCATCCTGGCAGCGGCAATATGGGCTCTTCTGGAAGAGGTGAAATAAGCGCTATCGTCCGCATATAACGCCAATTCCACGTCATCCTCCCATTCTTGCAGCCTGCCTGCCAGGGTAGGGACGTCGTTGGTATAAGCCGCGTACAGGACTGGAGACAAACAGCTGCCCTGAGGAACGCCGGCTCTGATGGTTCTGGTTGCGGACTCGGCGCCCTCTACGCAGACGTAGAACTTCCTGTTTGCCAGGAAAGACGCCACTAGCCGCAACATAGCAGGAGGGACACTGGTCTGTTCTTTCAATTTAAAAAGTAGTCCAGAAGCACTCTGGTCAGCTGTGTTGCTGTAGAGTGACCCCTCCTGAATCCGTGCTGGTCCGCCCGAAGTTGGATGCACGGGCGGAGGCGTCTTAGCAACAATCTTTCAAGCAGTTTAGCTATGTGTGGTAGCAGCGTGATCGGCCTGTAGCTGGCAGCTCTACGCCTGTCCTTCCCGGGTTTCGGCAAGACGATTACTTTGCCTTTCTTCCAGTCCTCCGGGAAGTGGGATGTCCGCAGTATCCCATTGTAGAGTCGACCAAGCTCTACTAGGACTCTATGGGGCAGCTGTCGGAGTGCAGCGTTGGTAATCCCGTCGTGCCCCGGCGCCTTCCTCGGTTGCAGGCGGGTTGCTGTCCACCGCAGTTCAGCGGGGGAGATGAACCACTCTCCTGCAAGAGGCGGCGCGGGCGACGACAGGAACTCCTGTACGCGACTCTTTTGGGCATGAAGCTCCAAGAACTCCGCACTTGCTGGGTTCGGCATAAATTGCTCCTCGAAGTGCTCGACTAGGATATCCGCTCTACCCTTGGCATCGTAACGACGTTCGCCCGCGTTGTTGGTCAGCGGGCAAACGGGAGGTTTGGCTTTAGTTAACTGCCGGTTCAGTTTGTAGAGCGACGCATCGTGCTCTTCCGCCTTCCATATGCGCCGCTCCCAGGCATCTCCTCTGTGTGCCTGGACTGCAACCGACAGTTCCGCGAAGACACACAGGACGAGTTCCCCCCTTTGCTAATAGCTACACCTTTTAGTAGCTCAGATGCTTAGCGCTGGACCGCGGTATCCTTCAGTTGTACCGAGTACTTGTTAGACACTCTAGGTCTCTAACTCGTGTAAAATATGTAAAAATAGCATATTATAATATACTATTAATTTTTAAATTTTTCTAACTTTACCCACCTTAATTAGTGTTTATTTAAAAGAAATTGTGTTTTCGATGATGACCGGACTTTTAACGTTTAAAATTTCGAGTACGGTCTTGATTATTACGGGAGATAAGCAATGATTTCAAAATGAAGGATAGGCCCATCTAAATATTTCACTCATAACTTTTTCATACAACAAAAGGTAGCGCATCTGTCATAATACAAACGTCATATCAAAACACGACGTAACCAGGGTCGGATTTTGTAGTATAATCATCCTAATTGTACCATTATTTCAAAGTTTGTAGTACATAGTATCGTAATAATACTAAGCGAAAATACCATAATTTTACCTATAGGTCGACTTTTATTATTATTGGGTCCTTTTACATTTTAATATTAACCATACGATATCGAGAATTTCTGTATTGTACATAAGTACCGCGGTTTTTTTTAATAAAATTATAATTACCTATCTTTCTGGTCGATGCGCGATCGATGCATTTATTTTGCAGATCCCCAAGGAGGCAATAAAAAAAATCCAATTAAGAAGATATGGTTTCTTTTGTACTCTTTTCGTTTTACCTTCATTGAATATAAAATATGTTAGGTACCTACCAATATTCAAAATTTAACTTACACTAACTTCTTTAGACAAAAGTTAAACAGAAATAAAAATAAAACCCTCAAAAGACGAAATGTATAGATAAAATAGACCCGTGACGGCAAAATCCCGGCACATAGGAAAAAAACATGAAACGTCAAACGTGATATAATTTTTTTAAATAATTAAAGTTTATTTTCCATGTACAATGTTTTTGATGTCTGAATCCAACCCTGGCCTAATCTTGGCAACGTAACTAAACTAACAGTAAAATAAAACTTTAAAAATGCGTTTATATAATAATTTAATTGTAACAAAATTAATATAACATTATGATCCTATGATACGATGTCCCATGTTTTTTTTTTAAATCTTTGTATCGTAATTTTTGCATTCTTTTACACGCAACTAGAGATATTTGTGACCATTGAAGTAATATGTACTTACGTACTAGAACAGCTATTTCAAACAAAAAATGTGCGCTACTCTGTGTTTGCGCGGTTTGTTTTCTTATCATAGAATAAACATAGGTAGAATGATCAGTAGGTAATAAAAGACTGTACTGTTAAATAGGTAAATTATATCGAGAACAATTTTTTAAATTTTGTCATTTATTTTGTATATTATATTTGCTTATTTAATAAAATACTACATAATATTATATCACAATAAATTTTTAATTATATATTTATCTCAATATTTCAAAAGGTATCTATCTCAAATATAAAAAACATACTAAATGTATGTTTAACAAAACTTGTTAATATAACATTTAAATTACAAATATATTTATTTAAATTAGAATAAGAGTCGGTCATAAATACTGGGCACGCGAGAGTTAAAAATTGACGAATTTATTCCACTTTGACTTTGATGTGGAAACCTAAAAATAAAATATAAGAATAATTGGCCTAATTATGATAGCTCATATATGTTTCTACAAAAAAATGTGTATAATAATATATTCGTCCTATATTTAAGTACCCACAGAAATGTCGCATCTAAACAAATTAATTTCCTAGTCTATATTACGTGACACAAAATGGCGTCTTAGGAATAATTTGTTTTATTACTAATTTATAATACTTTTTTATTGATTAAGTATCTTATTAACCATTGAAAAGTAATTCCTTGGTTTTTACTGACATTTCTTGAATTATTTGTGCAATATCTAAGTACGCACGACGGCATATTTTTATCACGAGATTTTTTTTAAATCAACACAACACGTGTCAACTATACAAGCGCCTAGCGAGTGACTGATTAAAGAGCAGTGTATGCACCGCAGTTGAATGGAACATAGTAGCTGAATGCAATGTCGCCTCTAGTACGTAGTACATAATAGCTCAATGTTTGTGACAGACAAATCTGTCCTGCGCGCGCACCACTGTCGAACGATTCGTGTTGGCCCTAAACTGTAATTTAAGGGCCAGCGCACTGGTCCGTTTTAGTTGTTCGGTCAGCCCGGTCCTTACGCTAGTAATATATAAGTCAATGGAGATAAGTTAAAACAGTTGACCATGGATAAGGACGTTAATTTTTAATGTACAAAATCTGACATATATAAAGTTCAAAAACTTTATCAGTTTCTATAAAAAGGGCTATATCTAATATTAAGGAATTTATGGATGATAATAACCACTGGGAAGGGTGATCTACCAAGCTATTTCTGATTTGTTTTGTGTTGTTAATTGTAAATACACGATTAAAAGCTCCTATTTTAAAAAACAGTCCCGCTGGGTTTCTTGCTGATTCTTCCCAGGACAGAGGTTTTTTTTTGTGAAGCAGTGGTAAATGAGACTTTCAATAAGTATTATTTATAATCCATAATGAATAAAAAAAGTTGCTGTGTCTATTTCTGTTTCTATGAATTTCCTAATATCCTGGCACCTCAAAACATAATCCCAAAAATCACGTAAAAATATCCATTGACTGGCATTTTGTTATTTAAAGGTATAAAAAATTCCACGCTTTCTACATATATATATCGTTTTTATTTATAAAGAATAATGTCTTTTTATCTATCTTCTAAGCAAAATCACAGGTATTTCTTATAAGTACTAACTTAAATATTTTAGTTACAGATTATTTTTTTCAAAAAATAAATTATTAAAAGCATTAGTTTAACAGACATATTCTTTTCATCAGCTTGTAAAGTCCACGACTGAACAAGTGAGTTTAAGGCGTACATTACACGCTCATGCAGGCGTCAATCAATTCCATCAATCATGATTGATAAAAAACGGATGGTGACTGATATCGTACATTACACGCTCATGCAGGCGCCAATCACTGCTTTACACGGTAGGTTATTCGTCAATCACAGCCGTGGTTGTTGTAAAACTGACAGCCTGCATGAGCGTGTAATGTATGCCATAGGCGTACATTACGCGCTCATGCAGGCGTCGATCACTGCATTACACGGTAGGTTATTCGTCAATCACAGCCGTGGTTGCTGTAAAACTGACAGCCTGCATGAGCGTGTAACGTATGCCATAGGCGTTACGCACTCATGCAGGCGTCAATCACTGCATTACACGGTAGGTTATTCGTCAATCACAGCCGTGGTTGTTGTAAAACAGACAGCCTGCATGAGCGTGTAATGTAACGCCTATGGTTGCAGAGATGATTTGCCTCAATCGTCATACTTGGCAGGCGGCTTGCCAGTCGCGGCACCAGGTGTATTCGCACCTTTGACACTCTTGCCCTTGCGCGTATTTTACTATTTCATACCTGGCGAAATCGAGATGACTAAACCGCCATCTAACGGAAGCTTTAACATAATTAAAATAACATTTTCGGGTATTTTCCACAGTCGTACATTCCATAGATGGATTCTGTAACGCCACCATCACACTAAAAGTTATTATAATGATATAGAAAATACTTTTGTATGTTTTAAATTCAGTTCTTCATATAAAAGAAGCGTTTAGTTAAGACGTTCAAATAAATTTTGTTTTACGAGATCTATTACATTACTCTGACAAAAAGCATCTATGACGGCTTTTGTCAAACAAAGCTTGTCAGTAGCGCCCTCCACTTCATCTTCTTCCAGACTTTTGTTTCCATTGGCGAACTCCTTTATATTTTCTTTTAATAAATTAACTAAATCATTAGTTGTAATACTGGCTGCTAATTCTAAATTATTTTCTTCATTATCTAGCAACAATTGCAGGTTGAATTCTTGTGTTGATGGAATGGCAACGTCAGAGTCGTCTTCACAAGTTTTATGCCGTTTAATTCGTCGCACTTTTCGCTTGTTGTCCAAATATTTTTTAACCACAGTGTCAAGTTGTAAAAATAGCACTGCTAATGGCATTTCTGATATATCATCCTGAAATACGAAAACTAGTTAATTATGCGGATCAAATTAGCTTGCAGGTGAAATACATACTGCGTACTGTGAAATTTTACCCTGAGCTATCATATACTACATTCAATAAACTATAATGTTTATATTATTCATACCTCATTTGGATTGACCAGAATCTTTGCAGTTTCTTGAGGTAAGTCTTTACATACTTGTGCTACTAAAATTTTAATCAAAGCCTCTGAAACCTGCGCTGAAGTATCTTTTTCCTGTAAAAACAATTAAAATACATTTTAATAAATATTTTATTCTATTAAGTTTTAAAAGAGAATTTAAAATATAACATTTTCAACAGCAACATAATTCTATCAAAAGTTCATAGAGCAACACGGGCCTCCGGCGGAGCGGAGGGGTGTGTAGCCACAGGGTTTTTCTCGATAGAGGACTGTCATTTTTTGCGGGGGAGGGCGGAGAGATCTGCCCACAAAAACAATTATTAGTCACTACAAAACTTACACGTAAGAATTAAAACAATAAGCTAACAATTTCACCCAGAGATACGGTCGGGGACAGCGACAAATCGGATATAGACTCGGATCAGTCACTCGACCGAGCGGTCCGTTAGTACACAAATCTGAAAAAACACGATAGTTATTATTGAAATTTTAAGTTTAAAAAGAAGTAAATAGCAATATTATGATTAAAAATTACTTATATATGAAAGGTAACGCCATCTTTATGTAAACTTGACGCAGAACTCGGATCTCTTTTTGTAGAAAATAAAAAACCTTAACAATTTGGCATTTTTGTAGGACTTCGATTCAGACACGAAACTAGATTTAGTATAATGAGCAATGCGGCTACAACTAGTGACATAGAATCGCGTGGAATTATTATTTAACAGAAGAGAACGCCTGTATATGGCTACTCCCCTCGGGTCCGTCGATGGTTCCTATTGATCTATGCAAAAGACACAGAAAGAAAAGGTTATTTACATGAGGCAGCCAAACATTGAGAGAAATATTCACTTCATCCAAATTTTGTACATAATGCCACCAGCCTTTTGGAACCACTAGTGCATCTCCTGCTGAAAGTTCTACCATACGTGCACCTGTCAAAGCTGCAAGAATTAAAGACAAATTTTGGGAAAAAGATAATGTGCTCCTCATTTTTTAGAAAATCACAATTCTAATATTGTGATTCGCGGAATTTTTATTTATCATAGAATACTATAATACACAACAGAATGGCTGTCAAACTTAATTTGTACCGAGGTTCGGCGTCGCCGGGAGCACACATGCAAGCAAGCAATTACGTCGTATTATCAGTTAATCACTACTACAAACCCGATTCGCTGTGCTGACAGACGGATTTTAATACATATTTATTTGTAAATAGCGTGCAATTTGGCATAATTTGCATGCGAAAGGAGACGGGCGAAAGTTCATATAAAGTTGGGCCTGATGTTACAGCAACGATTACTGTATTATTTTATTTAAAAAAAAAAAAAAATGTTTACGAGTGCTCCATGGTAGAAAAAATATAGGTTGTTATTTTGCTTATGATATGCATACACTGTTATTTTCACACCAAGCTCTCACATTACACTTTAAGAAAATAATTATTAGACTTCATTGTAAACTAGACTTCACCATAATTTTATGTATTGTAGGACATTCACAAATAGAAGGTTCAGACGCCGCCGTCCAACTAAATTCTAGAAGTTTGAAATAATTATAAAAAAGCAAAAGGAGGATGAATTAAAAACATTTTCTCTTTTAATGATTTATTAATCGTCCACTTCATAATAAACAAATAAAATGTCTAAAAACGATGCATGCGGTAATAAATTCTCTTGACGCCTTGCCCAGCTTAGGTACCATATTATGGACATAACATGACAACAGCAACCTACAGTTCTTTTTCTACCAAAGAATTGAAATAATACTGTTTGATGATCTACCATTACGAGGACTGTCAACTAAAATATATGTAAAATATGTTTTTGAGCTTAAGTATATGTCTCGATTTTATTCGACCTCTCAATAGCCAGCTAGAATGGTTGGATAGTACCATTCCAGTCGCTATTAAGAGGTCGAATAAAGACAATACTCTTAGTAGGTTGCTGTCCGTTTCTAGACACACTTCTATTTCATATCTCCCATCTTGTATGTGTTCACCATAATGGGACCTAGCCATTGAGTTATAATGTACTACGTACTAGAGAAGCTATTCCAAACAAAAATTGTGCGCTACTTCTATGTCTTCGCGCATGCGCGGTAATAGTAGAGTCGCGCATGCGCAGTTGGTATAAACGCGCTTTGCGCTTGCGCGGTCAGTTTTTGTTATTATAGATTATACGTAAGTAGAATGGTCAGTATGTAATAATTGTTTATTTATATTGTATTGTTAATTATATCGAGTACTTACAATTTTTTAAAATGTTTTTTATTTTGTATATGTGCTAATTTAATATAATATTACATAATATTATGTCAGAATTACATTTTGATGATATTGTTATCTGAATATTTTAAAAGGTATCTATGTCAAATATAAAAAAACGTACTAAATGTATGTTTAACAAAACTTATTAACATAAAATTTAAATTACAAATATATTTATTTAAATTAGAATCATAAATGTTGTAAATAATCGTTCATAAATGCTGGGCACGCGAGAGTTAAAAATGGACGAATTTATTCCACTTTGACTTTGAAGTGGAAACCTAAAAATAAAATAAAAGAATAATAAGCAGATTTAAACATGAAAAATTTAGCTTAATTATAATAACTTATATGTTTCTACAAAAAAAAATGTGTAGTATAATAATATATTCGTCCTAAACTTAAGTACCCACAGAAATGTCGCATCTGAACATATTAATTTCATAATCTATATTCAATGATACGAGATGGCGTCTTAGGAATAATTTGCTTTATTATTAATTTATAATACTTTTTTATTGAATAAGTATCTTATTAACCGATGAAAAGTAATTCCTTGGTTTTTACTGACATTTCTTGAATTATTTGTGCAATATCTAAGTACACAAGACGGCATATTTTTATCAAGAGATTTTTTTTAAATCAACACAACACGTGACAACTCTACAAGCGCCTAACGAGTGACTGATTAAAGTGCAGTGCATGCACCGCAGTTGAGTGGAACAGAGTAGCTGAATGCAGTGTCTCCTCTAGTACGTAGTACATAATAGCTCAATGGACCTAGCCCACTTAATTTTATAAATACCTAAAGATATTTTTATTAAATTACTGTGTGTGAGCTGGGGAAAATCATTTATCATTTTGCACATGTATTCTTGTAAAATCAGAAAAGAAACCGTCAGAATCCTTTATACGTAGCCAGAGTCGTTAAAGATGGGAATATTATTACAGCACAGAAAAACAACAGAAAATATTCACTACCACCGCAAGCTCAGAGCCAAACAAAAGTTCCCTATATAAAAAAGTACTCTAAGAACAAAAGTAACAAATGATTTGAGTGACGTTTTTAGTTTTTAAACTAACGTTGACATTTCCGCTCTGTGGCCTGTATAAAACATTGATAATCGATTTATTAATTTATTTAGTCAAGTTACTTTTAGGACTATTTTGAAACGTTAAGGTGTCACGAGGGAACCATTATTTACTTTTTATTGTCTTTTTTTCTATTTTTGTATTAAAATTGATTAACTAACCTACAAATAATCCCGTACAGTAGCCGCCGTGTGGCAACGAGCATTATCATGCATTAACATGAATCCATCACCGACATAACCAGCATACGGGACCACATGTTCCTCCAGGATTTCAGTAATGTACCGACCAGCATTTAATGACCCTTGCCCACGGCCACCCCGAGTCCGGGAAACGCACACAAGTTCCGTTTTCCCGTCGACGGAAATGCCGCCCCAAAACATACACAAGCCACCCCCGTATTCGATGGATTCTTCGAAGCAGGGTTGTGAACCTCTCCCCCTGTCTTCTGTAGACCCTTCTACGTCTGTCATTGCAGAAGAGACAGACCCTCGTCTCATCAGAGAAGAGTATGGTCCGCCACTGTTCTAGAGTCCACTCGCAATGATTGCGAGCAAATTCTAGGCGATGCTGTGCAGTAAGTTTTGGACCTTTAGCAGGTCTATGGGCTGTTAAACTCTTTTCGTGTAACCTTCTTCTTATCGTAGAAACACTCACAGATGTTCTCCGAGTTGATCGAAGCTGTTGTTGCAACTCAACAGCATTTGTAAAACGGTTTCGTAAAGATGAAACGGTCATCTCTTTCTGATGTGCACCGTTTTCTTCCAGATCCCGGTTTTCTAACATAACCACCAGTCTGCTGAAAACGTTGGAACACCCGTCGAACTGAAAAACGGGACAGGCTCAACTGTTGAGCAACGTCACACTGCCGCATCCCCGACTGCAATAGGGTAATCGCTTGAGCGGCTTCTTCAGAGCTGGTGTCCATCTTTACTTGTTCTTACTTGGGTTACTTGTTCACGTGTGTTCACTGCAAAGTCTAAATTACGACTGACCCATATTTCATTTTTTTTTGCGCCCGAAGCAATTAAAGGGCTACCCTATACGTAGGGAGGCGGAAAATGCATTACGCATACCACGATAGCCGGTCTATCGTGTTTATGAGGGGCTCACTGTCCTAACGGGGACCCTAAGTGATACCCTCTAAAAACCGCCTTTGAGGACAGGCAACCGGCTGATTAAGCTCTATTGTGCCTTATCATGAGCGACCCTCTTTTGGTAAAAGAGGGCGCAGGCGGCTAAGTACCGCAGAGGGAGTGCCTACGAAGGCAAATTAATGTTAGTTATTACAATAATTTTATTTAATTAGAGTTGGCCTGAGCCGCCAGGAGACAGTTCAGGTCGTTTGAAAGTTTATTAGGCGGGTCCGAGAGAGAGTTTCTCGGCCTGCGGACACGATAGCGAGAGGGGGGTGGGGCTGCATAAGAAGCTGCCTCACGAATTAAATGGTTTGGGTGCGACTCTGAGGCTTTGAAGAAGTTCTCAGAGAGTTTTTTATAAAATTGTTGAATTGTTGGGAGCTCTAAGTCCCGATGAAGGTCGGCATTACGGACGTACCAAGGTGCGTTCGCAGCTCGACGACAGAAGAGGTTCTGAACTATTTGGAGTTCATTTAAAATATTAGGGTTTGCGTGGGCAAAGACGGGGCCCGCGTAGGACCCCCATATTTCATCCAGATCGACCCTTTTATACCCTTTTTAGGTGGTGTAACTAGCGTCCTTACTAACGAGCATTTGACAGTGTTTATTTTTGACGCTCTATAATGATAAATGTTTTAATGATTTCATGATTTTTTTATTAATAATGTAAAGCTATTCAAATACCCATTTCAAACATACCAATATTTATATAAATATAATTCGTTTCTAGCCATTACAGCCATTTTTCGTGACGCTGAGTGTATTTCATCTGGCAGCATTGTTTAAAAATAAAAATAACGGAAGTCAGTATTATTCTTATTAAATATTTAATTTCTTTTGCCATGATAAAACTGCTTAATATTTCATTATTAACTATAAAAAAACTTTAAAAAAATATTGATAAATATTTCACTTGTAACGTGAGGCCCAAATTCGCCAGTCTCCTTTGGAAACGATTGTAACGTCAAAACACATCTCGTGTTGACATTTATACATGTGAATTGACGTCTTAGTGGCATTTTAGTGGCTACACGGGCTCCGCCCACACCCCCGTTCTATTATGTATTTATTATAGCATTCTATGTTATTTATACATATTTTAATTTAAGATTTCAGTTTCCTTACAAGCAAGTTTATACAATTTTTTTCTACATTTCATACCTATATAAATAAAAAAATTGTGTGCCGCATCTAACACATTGAAGGTTGAAAAATATACACAATTGAATTGGAGCTTCTTATATGTTGAAACTATTTCCAATACTAGTTCCATAATACGAAAAAAAAGAAATGAATTTCAAAAAATACTAATACATTTTCCTTCCAAAATCATAATTTCATTTCTCCTAATTCAATTAAATTCATACCTTCCAGGACGGCTGTCCGAGTCCAATCCGGTTCTGCCTCTCTTTGAACCTTCTCAGTACCTTACTGGAGGGCTCCAGGAGGGAATTTCAGCTTCGGAAAGGAGGTACAAAATCGACCCACATTTTCTCTATGGATGATCTCAAATTATTCGCTTCGTCATTCCCACGTTATGGAATTGCTAAAACTCACTTGTAATTTTAGCAATTCTATTAGAATGGAGCTGGCGAAGGATAAGTGTGCGGTTCTTCATGTCGAAAGGGGAAGGGTTGCTAACACTGAGGGCATGAAATTATCTATGCCCATCAACTTAAGGACCCTTTCCGAGGCTGAAATATACCAATACCTGGGTATGTCACAGAACATATGTATCGCTGTGGCGAGTATGAAACAGTCTGTTTGCGACATGTTTATGTTACTTAACAGCCTTTTGTCTGGTATGAATAAGGCTCACGCATATAAGGGTTGTGTCATGCCTGTCCTCATGTATATACCTTTGGCACACTCAGGTGGACTCAGACTGAACTTAACGCCCTGGATAGAAAAGTCCGCACCACCATGACGTCCCATAGGATGCATCATCTGAGATCGTCGGTAATGAGGCTGTACTTGCCGCGAAGCATGGTGGGCGCGGCTTTTTGAGCGCGCTCACCATGCATAATCGCGAAGTGTGCAGCCTCCGTAATTACTTCCTAGCGAGATCGGATGATCCATTCTATAACGACGTCATTTCTTGTGTTAAAGGACTTACCCGTCTATCCTTAGCCAACGAGCAATGGCAAGACTCGGCAGTGCAGAGCATTTCCAACCGGGAGACCGTATGGAAGGGGAAGGAGCTCTACGGGATGTTCTACAAGGCTCTACATGAGCCTTACGTAGACACAGTAGCCTCCTTATACTGGCTACGCTTTGGTAACCTCTTCGGGGAAACCGAGGGTTTTGTCTGTGCAATACAGGATTAGGTTATTAAGACCAACAACTATCAGAGATACATCCTAAAGGATGGCACCGTCGACGTCTGTCGAGCTTGTCGCCATCCCGGTGAGTCGCTTAGGCATGTCATCTCCGGTTGTTCGGCGCTTTCTAACTCCGAGTACTTGCACAGGCACAACCTAGTAGTCAGAATTCTTCACCAGGAGTTCGCTCTGAAATACGGTCTCGTGGACCGGAAATTGCCCTATTACAAGTACTTGCCGGAAGCCGTGCTCGAAAATGATCGCGCCAGGTTCTACTGAGACCGGGCCATCATCACAGACAGGACTATTTTTGCGAATAAGCCTGATATTGTGCTGATGGACCGGGCACAGTCAAGGATATTTTTGGTCGACATTACCATTCCGTATGACGAGAACCTCGTGAAAGCCGAAACAGATAAACAAACAAAATATCTGGACCTGGCTCACGAGGTGACCGACATGTGGGGTGGTCTGCCGACCGAAATTATTCCTGTAGTCATTTCTGCAAACGGGGTAATCCCAGTCAGTTTTCCGGGTCATCTGAGGCGGCTGAGACTCCGTGACGGACCGCTCCAGGCTCAAATGCAGAAGGTGGTGCTCCTCGATACCGTCCACCGGTTTCTTTCCCTTTCCTCCTAACCCTCGGCCGTTTGGTCTCCCCTGCCGAGGGCCTCCATTTGGATGGGCTTTTATTTATTTATGTATTTTTATTAATTTATGTTAGTATATGAAATATATATATTTATGTGAATTTATCATTTCCTTTTATATATTTATTCAGCCCAACCAGATGAGAATACACTAATAATAATAATAATAGCACTTATTAACAATTTGTGAAGTATAACTTAATAATAAAGTTTCAATATTGCAAGTCATACCTATAGAAATTAGGAATTTATCCCACATGTACTTACATTATTACTGTTTTACAAATTCACAACTGTTATTTTAAAATTATTTTTGGACATAGCCATAATCTTATAATAGTCACCATTTTAATAGAAGTCAAAATGTGTTGTATGGACTGGTGATAGGTATCAGCATGTCAGCATGACCAATAATTGGGGGTAGGGCCAGCACTTACTAACCAATTCTGATCAACATGGTGAGTTTGGACAATTATTTCAAGGTTACAACTTGGTTGAGTTAAGTTTGCACCTCACTGCAACGAGACCCCTCTGTTTCTCTCTCAACTTATTGTTCATAATATAGTTGCATCAGCACCATAGAATACTATAATACATACATAATAGAATGGGGGTGTTGGCGGAGCCCATGTAGCCACTAAAATGCCACAAGACTTCAATTCACACGTATAAATGTCAACATAAGATGTGTTTTGACGTTACAATCGTTTCCAAATTTCGCATGCTAATTATTTAGAAAATGCCAATTTGCACGCTATTTACAAATAAATATGTATTAAAATCCATCTGTCAATACAGCGAATCGGGTTTGTAGTAGTGATTAACTGATAATATGACGTAATCGCTTGTATGTGTGCTCCCGGCGACGCCGAACCTCGGTACAAAATAAAGTTGATAGCTATTCTATTATGTATTATAGTATTCTATGGTCAGCACAGTTTGCATCTTTGCTACCTGTCTGTGTCTCCTATATGTTTAGTTATTTGGATTGGACACCAAGTGCAAACTTAGCTCAACTGCATTGTTCATATTTTAGTAGCAGAAGCTTGAAAGGTCTATATCCAGCAGTAGATGTAAAGACACTGGCACAAAAAGAAGAAAGGAATTAAAAAGATTATATAATTACCAGTAAAAACATCTAAATTACTTGGGCAGTAGAAATTCAATTCACTATATACACTTGATTCCTCATAAGGTACTCTAGTAGGCTTTAGGTTACCTGTTTCAGGGGGAAACATAATCCATCGCTTCCTGTTAATACAATTCATAACTTTTATAAAATTAATAGGAATTTTATACAAAAAAAGTATAGACATTACTACGAACCTTCCGTGCAACTGTGCAATAATATTATATCCATAAGTATCTTGATGAGCAGGAGTATGTGCACCTTTACTTCCAATCCACAATACACTTTGTGCAGCACCTTTGTCAGGAAAGCCAAATTTTTTCCATGATACTTCCTAATTGCATGAAGTAATATAATATAGTAACAATTTTTTTATAGCAGTCTTTTATATAATTGATATGTATAAAACTGTAATTTATAGAAATATATGTGAAATGAAACCTAAAAATGCTAAATAAATGTTCAAACCATTTAACAACCTTATATCTTTGTTATAAGGCACAAAGTTTATCAAATATGTATTTGCCGCAGAGATATTGTCAAATTCGTATCATTATAACCTCACTTGTAAAATATAATCGCACAGATTTTATCAAATGCTACCAGTTTATTTGATATCATGGACAGTTCCAGTGTTACAATACAATACAATCTCACAGTGTGTTGTGTGTTACAGTAATTAACCTAAAAGGTACATATACATGATGAGCCAAATATGTGATGGGGGCCTTGGTGCATTTTGATAAATCAATTCTTTTTCACCCGTGATTTTCAAAATAATAGTTTGAAACATTGGAGCGTGCTTACAAATGTATAATATATTATATAAATGTCTGCAGCTTTGAGGGTGGCCCAAGGCCCACCTAAGCCTCACCAAAACAGTACGTTGATATTACTTGATAAATGCTTTTGTATTTTACAATCTAAATATATAGTTCTCAGGTTGGCTATAGATATCCAGTACTTGATTTTAATTTCTTTTCCCTTGGCTGATGTAGAAGCTGGATTGTCTTTTAATACTGGGTTACACAAAAAGAGACAGAAAGAGAGCTGTAGATCTAAGACAAATTACCAAAATTGAAGATATAATAGTTAAAATTAGAAAACTCAAATGGAGATGGGTAGGCCACATGATGAGAGAGAATAGAAATAAATGGACGAAAGATATAACCGAATGGACATGGAAAACGCGGAAGACAAAGAAAACGTTGGTCTGATGACTTAAAAAAGAATGCGGGTCCAACATGGCACAGAACAACTGAAACAAGAGCAGAATGGAGCAAGCTGGAGGAGGCCTTCGTGTCGCAAAGACACGCCGACGCGACGCCCGATAACAACATCATACTAATATAATATCAACTAAAATTAAATACATACGATATTAATAATGTATAATAGTAATTCAATAATGTTAATAATGAATTTAATGTTAAGGTCAATTTTACTTTAAAGTTATATATTTTAATTTGCATGCATAATTTTAACTATGAAATGATAAATTATGTATTTTGTGTTGGCAATAAAGGCTTAATAATAATAATAATAAACTTGATTTTAATTATGTTTTCAGTTTTGGCTTGTTAGGGTTAAGCTTGGACCTTTTACACTGTTTTTGGATATCAGAAATGCTTTTTGAATTAATTACGACAAAATTAAATTCACAAAAAATTTCATATAACGAAACATAAATATGTCAATTTGTTTTTTAACACCGATACACAAAATATATAAGACATAAAAAAGTTTATCACTCAGACCCAGATAATCTATTTGTGGCTAAAGATTGGACTCATACACAACAACTGAGTTGCAGTTGTGAGCAGTCCAAGATATTTTTCAGAAAAGAAAATTACAACAATTCGCAATACATTTGTTTCAGTATTATTATCATCAGTATTATAGCAGAGTTTAGGTCAACCTGACTTTATAGATCATGAGCATGGTCTGACTCTTCATAGTCTAGTCTGCCCTACCCCTAGTGTTTTTATAAAATAAGCCAAACCTGCAGATGTGAGCATAGGAGCCTGTAATTTTCTACACAAAGGTGAAGGGGCTGCACTTTGCCGTTGCAGAAGTAACTTTGCAGAAGGATGGGGGAGCCTCCCATGAACCCATCCTCACCCCCGTCCCCCACTCCCGTATGCAATTACCAGATGTCTAGTTTTACCTAGTTATTATTAAGTTCTGTTGCAAAATTGCCACCAAAAATAATTTAACTTCTCTTATAATCTAAGGGCCCTGCACATCTAGTAAAATTATCAAAATAAAACTTCCATATAATTTCACACTCATTTAAGTGAAATTACGATTCCACTGGAGCTATAGTTACTGTAATACAGTGAAGTAATGAAGGCGTTTACCAGTCTGTGTAATTACAATTTTGCTAATGAGATTGTGATATCACGATACGATAACATTATACGCACAAGGTTATACTAATAAATATAGCTATACCTTGCTTAATTCGTGATCTCCACTAAACCACTGTTGTAAATATTTGTAATCAAAATACATCCACTCTTGACTCCCTTCTACTCTGTCAACAAAATCATTAAAGGTCATAGACTTTTCATTGCACATCCTCTCCCAACAAGGGTTTTCCGAAACAAAATCCTTTTTCATGCACCGAAAAGGCATCAGCTTTTCACCGAAAGCCGAAGACCACTTTCTTAAATCCCACTGGCGCAAAGGCCAATCGTCAACAAAATGCCGTAAGATTATAGGTACTGTTGTTCTAGTAATTACATTTCTTACTAGGTCTTCATTATTTAAAGAAACCATATCGTTTAAGAAACTGAAAATGATTACAATCACATCCACAACAATTCACTTTTTCTTGTATTTTTTTTTAAATATGGCAACCTAACAATTACTGCCAGCCTCCAGTCAATAAAAATACTTGTAACTTGAAATGAAACGACGGACAATCTAAAGAGAAACTACGATTCTGATTAAAAACCGAAATCATAATGTTAAGAACCATAGAATACTACAATAATGAATCATGAAATGACTTGTACTGAAGTATATTAAATAAATGATGGATGTTAGGTTGAATTAAAATAATACCAAACTCAATGCCACATTTAAAATAATAAGTATTACTAAATAAAGGCGATTGATTGCTAAATAATGAATAAAATTTTATAAACTAATATTATTTAAATCTAAAAATTCCATAAGACAATTGAAAACATTTTAACTTTTTTTAGAAAAAATTAAAAGAGAACAAATTTCTGTAGGAAGAGGAATTTTAAGATTTACCAAAGTGTTAAATAATGAAGTATGATCATATAAAGGACACGAGAAGAAAATATGGTTGAGGTCACCAATATCCAAACCACATTCACATATTGAAGAATTTTTAATATGAAGCCTAGCAAGGTGAACCGAATTACAGCAGTGACCCAAGCGCATTCTACATAACATTGATGTATGTTTCTTATTTATGGATAATTTATAAAACCAAGGCTTAGAAGGAATGATGGATTGAATTTTGGCATAGTGACAGCCTTTTGTCGTTTTGGTTTTGTTCCAATATTTTGACCATCTATCTCTACATACTAATTTCGTAGTTCTTATAAGGTAATAGCAATAATTTTTAAATAAGAAAGTATCCCCACAGACTATAGCTTGTTTAGCAAGTTTGTCAGCATATTCATTACCAGATATACCAATATGACTCGGAATCCAAACGAGAGAAATGTTGATGTTTTGGAATTGGTATAAGAATAAAAGTTTCTTAATTTCAAATATCAAAGGATTGCGGGAAATGTCATAGAAAGGATTACATAACAATGCTTGTAAAGAACTAGGACAATCTGAAAATATCACGCTTGATTTTAATTTAAAAAGATAGCAATGTTTTATTGATTGTAAAATGGCTAACATTTCTCCAGTAAAAACTGAAGATTCGGGAGGACTTTTCATTTTTTGAACTATTCTCCAATTTCGATGGTATATTGCACATCCAGTCAATCTTTTGAATTAATTTTATAGCTAGTTGTGGGGTAAATTTTTCCTCGCACTTGTAACCCTAAATATAGTGACGTATTTTTTTTGTTTCTTTCTGCGACACGCTATGGCGGTGTCTATAGGATTCTCTGTCTACGATATGTGGCATAGATGAGCATAGATAACAAAACATGAGTCTTCCCGTAGACAGAGAAACCTATTAGGCATTAGATTAGGCAATAAAATAGAGAATAGATTATAATTAAAAACTGCCGCATTTTGTAAATAGTAAATAAATTAATGTTAGTTTATCGTACTACCTTTTAATTAATACAGTCCTTAGCAATAATAAATAGCAATATGTTACAGACGGCGTGTGAGCAACCGCCCGTCACCCCACGTACCTCATCACGCAACGACACGTCTCCTTCAACCTGCATCAGAGCGAGGCCCCCGCGACCGCGAGTGCTTACACAAACTCAAGAACATCAAGCAAGAAGACACTTCAGGCTCCCTATTAGGTCACATTGGACGTCAGATTAGTGATAGCTTGTAAGACTGCCGCATTGTGTAAATAGTTTAATAAATTTACTTTTGTTTTTTGTACAATCTTTAATTTAACTCAACCCCTAGCAGTTTAAAATAGCAATAAATTCTCTCAGTAAATAATTAGTATTATATATATCACAGTAACAGCACAGAATAAATAATTTTGTTGCACTCCTTTGATGTCAACTGCTTGCAGACGTTTAATAGCCTACATAGTTATTATTAATCAGATAAATCACGCACGCAAGCTAAATAAAATTTTAGCGCTGCGCACGAGCGTCCATATTACTTTGCATCTTTTCCCCTTCCTACGCCGTGGCGGACTTCGTGGTTATTAAGGACTATCAAAAAAGAGTTAAAAAATACATTGCGAAATGTTAATTAAGTTACTTAGGTGAAGTACCTATTCTAACTATGATCGACTGACCATATTTTCGCACGTATGTGATTTCTACGATGCTCAACGCCTGCAACTAGCAAGGCCACAACAAATAAACCTGAGATACGATTGCTAACAGAAATGTGATCGTATTCTACTCAGTTAATAATCTTGTTAGAAAACAAAGTTTTAATTTCAGTGTTTTGTGTTATTATAACTTAAAATATTTTAATTACAAAAGACATATATAGGTATGTAAGTATGTAGATACTTGGATAGTGAAGTAAATTTCAACTAAGTTTTGTAATAAAGTACGTATTACTGTTGGATTAATTATTACTTAATTTTTTTTGCTATAAGTACCTATCTAACAAAATAATGAAATAAATTCACCTTTCATAACTTCCTTCTAAAATCCTTCGGTAATTTTAAGGAATGATATATCTGAACCTTTTTTTGGGCATTTAGCATCCATCCACGTAAAAATTGTAGTAGGAACGACGTTTTTCCGCTACAATTTATCAAATAGGTAAAATAATATATATAACACTAAACAAAGACTATTTCAACAAGTATTTACAAAAAACTATTTACGTAAACAGCGTTAAAAATACATCAATCGCCTACAACGCGCTAGCCCCGACTGCGTATTACACCCAAATTCACCCAAATCGCGATTTTAGGTAATAATTTCACGCCGGTTGCAAGAGTGACAGAGGCCTGCCCTGTATGCGTCGCGATTGTAGGTAATTATTTCACGCAGGTAGCAAGAGTGACAGAGAGCTGGTAACAGTTAGTTCAGTATTTTCTTTCTTTAAAATTTAAACACAACCTAAATAAATACAGTCCAATTAGCTCTCATTCATTTACACAATAGTTTCTTTAAGTTTATTAGTCAGATAGATACCACAATTTTTAGTTTCTTCTTTCTTCACAAAAGTAAATTATAATAAATAATTGGCCAAATGCAGTCCACTTAGCTCTCCATCAACTTCAATACATACCAATGATAATCGTTAATAGCAGTGTTCCCTTTCAGGCTTACTTCACGTACTAATTTCTAATTTTATAGCTAGTTGTGGGGTAAATTTTTCCTCACACTTGTAACCCTAAATATAGTGACGTATTTTTTTCTCTTTCTGCGACACGCTATGGCGGTGTCTATAGGTTTCTCTGTTTACGAGTCTTCCTTTTGTCGCGTCATAGATATGCGCTTTATGTTTACTATTTATGGTCATTTGCTCAATGTCTAACCACAAACTAATAAGAGTACTAAATGTCTAACAAATATATTTTCAAAGTTGACACCCCTAGTCCTGCCAGTACACATGTGGCTACCCCGTGATAAATCACGGTATGCGGTACAGTATAAATAGCTATATCATTCTCACTTTATTTCTTTAACAAGTTTGTTGCCGTTTTTCTTAGAGTAATCACATACATACGTATGCTGTATGCATAGAGAGAACCTACCATTCTACATAAATTGAGTCAATATACTTATCTCGCTCTTTCAAATTTAATTTCCAAATAAAGCAAAAAGAAACAAAGATGTTGCGTGTAATTCAGTCGTGTAAATAGAAATGTTAGGTGGTCATCTTTGGTCTCTAGTACATTCGTAACTTCTGACTTACTAGAAAAATGACATCCCTATTGATTGTAATAGTATTATGTGTGACCATGGAGATTAAAGAACAGGAGAACGATCACTACGTACTAAAGCATAGCTCGCCTGTCGCACGTCCTTGAAAAATTTAGAATTTATAGCGGCGCTAAAGTCTGTGAGTAGTGACTGCGAAGTTAGCTGTTTATGAGTACAAGTAGATGAAGTTAGTTAAATAATGTACAAATTTTCTTCGCGGCATTTGTGAGAAAATTTTCATGCTCCGTAATTTTGTAATTTTTGACAAAAAGAAACCGGGTCTGGGCGTCTCCCGTTGAATGACGCCCATAAAATGGATGATGGAATTCGATAGAACGCTCAAAGGGCCACTGCCTGGGGGTCACCGGAGCGCGTCTGGAGCTGGCACTGGACGCGACAGCATGCGAAACGCCAGCCGAGCGCGAGATGCTGTAACTCGCTCAAGACGGTAATTGCAAAACTTTCATAACTTAATTTACAGCCGGATTGTTACCAGACAATTTTTTTATAGAATAATGATGACAAACGAGCACACAATCTACCTGATGGTAAGAGGATGCTGTGGCACATAGACATCTACATCTATCCTTGATTAAGGATCAAAATGCAGATGCGTTGTAACCCCTGAAACTACTAAGATGGAACGCCTCGTTTCCAGTACTTAAAAGGGTTTTCCGATTTTCTACACTACCATACAAACTACAGCAGCGTTGAGGTGCTATTTCACGCTGGTATTCTGAGAGTGCGGGATCCTTCCCCGGTCGAGCCGACCCATTCGTACGACAAATATAATATAGCTGCAGTTAGTAAAATTCTGTAAAATTCGCAGCTCTACCACCTAAAATTGATTATATTGTTTTCCGAACTACCATTTTGTCTACCGAATGTAAGTACCATTAAATCATACCTTACTCCGCCTTATTAGTAGTACATGATTGAGCTTTTATTAGCTCAAAAATATAACCAGAAAATATTTCCTGTGCAATCTTAACTAAGTCTTTGTGGGTTGTAAAAATAATCTAGGAACTGATCATCGATCCGCTAGTTTACAATCACAGGTACTAATTACGGCAAAAAGGTGATGTAATTATGATTATAGTGCACAAATTATAAAACAACATTAAAAAAAAAACAACAGTATCGACTTGTAGAAGTCAGTAGGGGCCGCAAAATTTTAATAGCCTACTGGCGGCAAATGTGTGAATCATGATAGATAAAGTGTAAAAAAAGAAAAGAATAATTTAAAGACCCATCATTTTCTATTGCGAATACTTTTTGTACTTTTTATGATTTTATTAGCTTGATTGAAGCTTAAAAAATAAACTTAAAAGAATGCATTAGAAAAAAAAAGTTTTTTTTATTTCGAATTTCATGCGAAATTCTGGGTGATTATTGAAAAATCTTTAAAATCCGTAATCTCAAGACCTGTTCATTTTAGCCATACATATAGTCCTCCATACATAGTGTCCCAGAAATATGGACAAAATAAATGAGGCGCTGAGATCGCTAAGTTGTCTCATTAAAAGTCATTTTCAGTCTATTTTTCCGATCATATGCTGAACCACTTGCACATCCAGGCACAATAAAATATTTCATCATTTTTTAGTGTTTCTTTTTGACAAAAATTAAAAAATACGGAGCACCATTATTTTCTCACCAATGCCGCGAAGAAAATTTGTACATTATTCAACTAACTTCATCTACTCGTACTCATAAACAGCTAACTTCGCAGATACAACTTACAGACGGCAGCGTGGCTATAAATTCTACAATATTTCAGGGACAGGTGGGCTCACGAAGGGTAGAGAACAGGAGAACAATCACTGTAGAAAATAGTGTCACAGAAATATGGACAAAATAAGTGAGGCACTGCGATCACCTAGTTGTCTGAATAAAAGCGGGCTGTTGTGCGCTAGTTTGAAAGGATTATATCTTTCAAAGAAAAAAAAAGAAAATACCGAAATTATTATTATTTATTATATAAATAAATTATAAATTATGTTTTTTATAATTTTAATTATTAGAAATATTACAAATTATTACAAATATAAATTATTAATAATCATTGATTTATTATTCTGGGGTATTAGTAGTGTATTCTCACCTGGTTGGGCTGAATAAATATATAAAAGAAAATGATAAATAATACATAAATATATATTTCATATACTAACATAAATAAATAAATAATACTAATAATAATATTTTGAAGCGACAGTAGCCCATTGGCAGGGCGCCGACCGCGAACTCAAAAAGGTCGTGGATTCGAATCCGCCATTCGACTACTGGCGTGAACCACTCGTAACACAAGCGATTTAAGCTTATCACGAGTGGTTAAGGAGAATATTAGTAATGTTTATAGCATTGTTAATATTCTTTTTTTTATAAAAAAAAAATACATAAATAAATAAAAGCCCAACCAGATGAAGGCAGGGGAGGCCAAAACGGCCGAGGGTTAGGGGGAAAGTGAAAGAAACCCACGGACGATGCGGGCGGTATCGAGGAGCACCTGGAGCGGTCCGCCATGGAGTCGCAGCCGCCTCAGATGGTACAGTCTAGTTGTCGATGAATGTGCAAGTAGATTGCCTTGTAGTCTGCGGTGAGTAGAGAAAAAGGCAAGTAATCTGCAAGAGTGCCGTGAAGCAGAGGCGAGCAGTAAGGCTCAGAGCCGTGCCGAACATTGTAGCGCAGAGAGAAGCTTGAAGGAACAGGAAGCATTATTATTCCGGTGCTGCGATGATCCTTGTGAAGCTTTTGAAGGCTTGCAGGCGATATCTGCTCTGGAGCGAATGGGTGGAGTACTTTATGTCGATTATGAAGCTTGAAATTGAAGTTTCTGAAGGTTACATTGTTGCGCGTTCAAATCACGTCAGTTAGTTACCAGTTTAGCAGTGAAAGCAAAAGGGGAGATCTCCCACCGAGCAAGGTGTTCTGCCTGGGGAGCGTCCAACACACCGTTTGATAGTTTGGAGCTATTCTATATATTATACAGTTTTTGGTTCGGAACTTTGATGGCCCGATTTAGTCTTCGATGTGTTTCACTTGTGGCGCGACGACAGCGCCGCCACATCACCCCTGCTCAGACCGGAGGTCGATGGTACAGTCTAGTTGTCAACGAATGTGGAAGTAGATTGCCTTGTATTCTGCGGTGAGTCGAGAAAAAGGCAAGTAATCTGCAAGAGTGCTGTGAAGCAGAGGCGAGCAGTAAGGCTCAGAGCTGTGCCGAACATTGTAGCGCAGAGAGTAGCTTGAAGGAACAGGAAGCATTATTATTGCAGTGCTGCGATGAACTTTGTGAAGCTTTTGAAGGCTTGCAAGATGTCAAGACTGCAGACAATATCTGCTCTGGAGCAAAAGGGTGGAGTATTTTATGTCGATTATGAAGCTTAAAATTGAAGTTTCTGAAGGATACATTGTTGCGTGTTCAAATCACGTCGGTTAGTCACCAGTTTAGCGGTGGAAGCAAAAGGGGAGATCTCCCACCGATCAAGGTGTTCTGCCGGGGGAGCGGCCAACACTCCGTTTGATAGTTCGGAGCTATTCTATATATTATACTGTTTTTGATTCGGAACTTTGATAGTGCGATTTAGTCTTCGATGTGTCTCGCTTGTTGCGCGATGACAGCACCACCACACCGGTCTGCTGGGTTCTCTCTTTGCGTTCAACTCGACTCTTGATGATGGGGGGAACACACAGCCGACCATCGTGCAGTGTGAGTGCTCCATGCAGGATGTGCTGTTTACCCTACGCTCGGTGTTCAGAGCACTCCTCTCCTTGGACGTCATAAATTTGAGTGGGCCAGATGGCGGATGTGCTGAAGATGTGTGCTCCGTAGTTGGCACCGGTTTTAACACGTATTTTCCGATACTCCTACTCCCTAGGCGGAGTCCCGAAATCATGGAAGACAGCTTTCGTGCACCCGATCCTTAAAAGAGGTAACCGCTCTGATTCCTTCAACTATAGACCTATCGCCATCACCTCCTTGTTTTCTTAAATAATGGAGTCCGTCATTAACAGTCAGCTCATACGGTACTTTGAGGATCACTAGCTGATTAGTGACCGCCAATACGGTTTCCGTCGCGGTCGCTCGGCTCGTGATCTTCTGGGTTACCTAACTCATAAATGGGCGGAGGCAGTAAAATCCAAGGGGGAGGCGTTGGCCGTTAGTTTGGAAATAGCGAAGGTCTTCGATCAGGTTTGGCACAAAGCGCTTCTTACGAAGCTTCCTTCTTATGGTTTTCCCGAGAAATTGTGCAATTGGTTCACCAGTTTTCTTGTAGATCGGAGCATTAAGGTCGTAGTAGACGGTGCATGCTCCGATTACACTCCCATTAACGCTAGTGTTTCATAAGGCTGCGTTCTATCACCAACGCTGTTTCTTCTGCATATCAATAACATGTTGCAAACCGGTAACATTCATTGCTATGCGGACGACAGCACTGGTGATGCTTTATACACCAGCCGTACCAATATTTCTCAGGAAAACGTCGTTGAGTACCGGCACAATCTTCTTTCTGAAATCGAGACTTTGTTGAACAAAATCTCGGACTGTGGGCAACTAAATTTAGTCCAGTTCAATCCCCAGAAGACACAAGTTTGCGTGTTTACCGCTAAAAAGAATCCCTTTATCCCCCCTTTATCTCAGCCAGTATCGGAATCCTCAGCGCCGACATATCGAGTTACGTGCAGTTTCGTGGTCACTTAGAAGAGAAAGCCAAATTGGCCTCTAAAAAGTTTGGTGTGATCAACAGAGCGGGACAGTATTTCATGCGGGCACACCACCAGCAACTTTACAAGGGGCAGATTCCGCCACACATAGAATACTGTTCCCATATCTTTTTTTTAAACGTTACCCCTACACTAGGCTTTTCTACTGTATTGTGGGGGCAGTTTACAAACATAAATTTCACAGGGAAAAACATCCAGACCCGGAACAACTATTTGTAGGCCATTCAAATACTTGTTCAGTGCGGGATTCAAACCCGTGACCCCCAGTGCAGCCACCCATTGCTAAGCCACTGCGCCATGGAGTCGTATCTGCTATATCTGGGCTGGTGCTTCCCAGAGGCAGTTCTTCCATTTGACGGCATCCAGCGCAAAGTTGTTCAAATCGTGGGCGACCGAGCTCTTTCCGACCGTCTTAACTCATTAGCACTCCGAAGAGGTATTGTATCTCTATGCGTATTTTATCGCATTTACCACGGTGATAGTTCTGAGAAATTGTTCGGACTAATTTCAGCCGTACGATTTCACCATCGCACACGGAGTAACATCCATACCATCTGGATGACTAGCGGTCCACCACCGTGCGATTTAAAAGAAAGTTTCTTCCTTGCATAACTTCTATGTGGACCGATACGACTTAGAGACCTTCATGAAAAGAGCCTACTCCTTTTTAAAAGGCCAGCGACGCATTTGCGATTCCCCTGGTGTTGCAATTGTTCATAGACGGCGGTAGTCACATACCATCAGGTGAGCCGTACGCTCGTTTGCCCCCTATCCTATTAAAAAAGAGGTTTTGGCGAGAAATCGACCGTCGTCGACGGTATATTGCTCCTTTTTTATCGTTTAAATAATAAATTGTTTGAAGTAAATTTGGATTCGTAAAAGTGATGCGATTTTGTGTATTAAGTTTCTGCACATGTTATGAAGTTATTTTGATCGCTTAGTTACCTTATGAATTTGACTGTTGTTATCGACAGCCAGCTGGGTTGAGCTTTCGTCAATATACTTCGCAATGTGACTCATCACTTATTAGTTAGCATATCGTGAAGTAATCAATAAAAAATGATCCCGAATGAAATGAAGACATGCTTTAAAGGACAAGCATCCAAGCCATAATCTTAATAAAAATTAAATTAAAAAACTCATTTACTATTTATCGATATCTATGTCAGCGTTGTTCTTGATACGGCAATTGCCGTAATATACGGCATTCAGGCATCTTAAGCAACAAAAATACGGTATACGGCGGCTATTTGATTACCGTATTAAAATATACGGTAATTGTCTAAAGTAAAAAAAAAAATATTTCGTATAATGGAACACACCAACTTGTGAACCATGAAGGTTAGAGAACAGGAGAACGATCACTACGTACTAAAGCATAGCCCACCTGTCCTTGAAAATTGTAGAATTTATAGCGGCACTGACGTCGGTGAGTAGTGGCTGCGAAATTAGCTGTTTATGAGTATAAGTAGATGAAGTTAGTTGAATAATGTACAAATTTTCTCCGCGGCATTGGTAAGAAAATTTTCATGCTCCGTAATTTTGTAATTTTTGACAAAAAAACATAAAAAAATGGAGAAATATTTTATTGTGCGTGGATGTGCAAGTGGATTAGCATCTGATCGAAAAAATAGACTGAAAATGACTTTTATTGACCGAACATAGTGATCGCAGCGCCCGACTTATGGTGTCCATATTTCTGGGACACTATTTTCTATGGCGATCATTCTCCTGTTCTCTAACCTTCAGAAACATGGAGATCGGGATCGGTAACGGTAATTGTACAAAATTTCAAGTGCCAAACTAAATGATTCGTAAAATGAAAAATAAAAAACAGTACGACCCAAATGCAACAGAATCCTAAGTACTGGAAACTATTCAAAACCTATATGGTGAAGAATAAAATTAGTAAATTTATAGTACACACTTATTTATCATGTAAACAACATGTATTTCACGTGTTTTTTTTTATTGTAACCTTCTAAACAAATATTTTGTACAATACGGCATTTTTGTTTGTTTTCCCTAAAAATCCGGCAATTTTGGAGTTAGAATACAGCAACTCTAAATTTGTCAGGAACAACGCTTATCTATATAAATATATATATATATATATATATATATATATATATATATATATATATTGTATTTGGAGGAGCTTATGAGCTTATGACAGAATCAATCTCTAGTCAGTAATCTATGGACAGAATTTTATGTACTCACTAGGGATGATCGATGTTGCAGAAACATCGATGATGACATCGATGTTGATGTCGATAGCTTAACATCGATGTTCGATGTTTATCCTACTTAAAACATCGATGTTGGCCATTATCGATGTTATTGCACATTTACCTAATTAGTAGGTTAAAATTAGATGAACAAAAAATTAATAGTGTAGTTTATTATTAATGAAATGAAAGAAATTTATAAAACATTTAGTGCTAAATAGTAATTAAAAAAATGGGCAAAACTTAACAAATGTTAAGTTCACTCGTTATATTTTTTGCCGATAATGATTAATGTTATTATTTTGATCTTCAAATGTTCCTATATAACCAAAAATCTACCAAAAAATTTACTATGAGACCTAAGTTACGATTTAGACGTAGGTTCTATAATAACCACTCCTATCGCGAAATATAAAAATATGAATATAGAGGGCGAATTACCAAACTTCACAAAAACAAAATATTAGACTTTTCTGTCACCTTTGTTCACTATTTTTTCTCAGACAGCCCAAACATTAAGTATCCTCAGCCATTTATAAAATGCACTGTAAAATGCACTATACAGTGAAATTGTCTATGCTCACAATCGCCCAGTGATTTATTTTCATAAACTTCAAACAAACAATAAACTCACTAGCTCAAAAAACAGCTAAATATAAATGGATTGTGTATATTCATATTGTTTCAAAATTATGTGTGTATAGACAGCAAGAGAAAAAACATTATTTGTATATCCATTTATGTAGAATAGTCAATCAGGCGACAATGACACCACAGAATAACAAAGCGAAAGCAGTGACAAGTTTGACATTACGGTTCACACTTGAGAGGGAGTTTAACACAACATCATGATATTTTTCAGGTGATTGATGCTTTTAAGAATGCTAAATTTTTCAAAATATTAAACCTTTAATAGGAGATGAAATATTTAGTTGATATTGATTTCGCGGGTTCGCATTGTTCACAAGTTCTTATTAATCAATTATTGGCTCATTGACATCGATGTTTCGATGTTTGACATGTGGCGTCATCGATGTTACGATGTTTAGCATGTGGCAACATCGATATTAAAACATCGATGTTTTAATTTCTAACATCGGTGATCATCGAACATCCCTAGTACTCACAACAATATTCTGGGTGCGTTTGGCAGAAAAAAGCGCTAGCAAGCGCTTGTAAGCAAAATGGCGATCGTAAGCGGTAAGCGCTGTCAAATCGTAAGTAGCTATTTTCCTCCAGACACGATGTTAGTTTTAACCGGGGAACCTAACCTAAATTAAATATATGTTTGTAAAGTATTCATATTAAAAACTTACCAATCATGAATTTTTAATAACATGTATATGTTTATTCACGTTATTATATTACTTAAAACTAATATTGCACAAAACAACTTAAAAACTCTACTTCAAAACAAACAAATTAAATAAGCAAAATGGCGGATTGTGTCAGCACTACTGAAGTAGTAATCGTTTCCTGGCCGAAAACTATTTCAGCGCTTGTAAGCGCTTGCTAGCGCTTTTTTCTGCCACACGCACCCTCTATGTATATGTGTTCATTGATTTAACCCATTCATTGCCACCAACGCACCATTTGCGTTGATCGAGATTACTACGTCATGCCACCAACGCACCATAAATGTTGAGTGACTTCTTGAGGTTTTTTTTGCATTAAATAAAAACGGTAGAAATTTATTTTAATCTATGGCAACATTAACTATTAGAAATAATTTTTAAATGTGGAAACACCGATGGTTTTTGCTTCGTATTGTCATTCTTGTTTTGACAATGAAAAAAAGATTGGTACTAATAACGTACATTTTGAATTTAAAATAACTTGAGTTTTAACGAGTGTTCATTATATATTAGTAAATTATGAGATAAAAGTAATCAGTATTCTTAATTTTTTTCTTTCTTTTCCCTTGTTTCATCGTGTTTTTGAAAAATAAAGTCACATGCACGCATACGGTTCGTTCGTTGGCATAGCAGTAAAAAACTTTATTGGATAGTTTTATTCATGATGCACAAGGAACCAATCACTTCATTTATGCGTGTCTCGTATTTTTTTACACTCATAAAGTTAAATTTACTATTCGTAATGTATTTAATTCCTAAATATTTTATAAACTGGCCGTCACATTTTACGTGTTTTATAAGGGTTAAATTATGAATCCACAGAGAGAAACTTATTTGTATTACTTCCGCAGTAGCATTTATAGTATCCAAGGCCATAGGTCATAGGTAGAAAAATAGAGAAAATCCATAGGTATATTTTTTTTTATTTTATGTTTAAAAAGTAGGTACGTGAAAAATATAAACTAGTTGTTTAAAGATAATTATTATTTACGTGAAGATTTATATGATAGATTTTAATTATTAAAATATAATTGTTTCAAAGGGTATCTACAACTATTAATTGTAATTTTTTTTTATTTTTAAAAATAAATGATTATCTTCATGGGTTTCTCTCACTTTTAGTGTTTACGAACCTATGTATATTAAAATAATCAACCCACTCAAAGGTCATCCAGAGAGGTTTTTATTGGGTGCCGCAAATGTAACAATATACAAAGTGGATAGGTATACATTAATCAGATAAGGAGCAAAGATGTTAAATAATTCTGATACTAAATTATTTATTTAATTAAGTACACCAACAATAGGTATACACCGCATGCTTCAAGTTACTAAGTAGTTATAAATACGTAAGATACAAAAACTTAGGACAGAACAAAATAATATTATGTGTGTAAAACAAGGACTTACACCTATTTATAAACAAACAGATTATATAAGTAAAGCAGCATATTGACATATCCAGCATCAGTCTCTCAGAACATGTTACATAATACTATCCAAACGTCAACGCAAACGGCATGTTGAATGGCACTAGTGATTAAATTTCTCTTACCAGTGCCACCACCATGTATGGTGCGTTTACCATTTTTAGATGGGTTTTTGTTATTTATGGGATTTTTGTGATTAAAGAACACATTTAATTACGCCTTTTCTTCTGTAATCCACAAAAATATTAAGTGGCACCCAGGTGATGTTTATAAAATTTAAGTGGCAATGAATGGGTTAATGGGTATATTCCGAAATACAACGTAGTGTACTGTCCAATGCAAATGACGTATCATTTGACACTTTATTGTACTAGCGTGCCGCCGCCATATTGTGTCGGATATCCGGCCATAATAAAACAATTTTTAATTGTGTGTTTGCCGAATGAAGCATGCCAGAATTTGTTTCTATTTATTCAAATACAAAAAATTATAGAATAATTGATGGTATATCCATTAGGAGGATATAATGATTTTTGGAGCACAAAATGACAAAATAATCGCCAACACTTTTCCAAATGGCGCAAAAGTATGACGTCATATACTGTCCAATGTTTTGGAACGAATCACCAGTATAGCGTCGATTCATGACGTCATTTGCATTGGACAGTACACTGCGTCGTATTTCGGAACATACCCAATACAACGTCAAACGTCAGTTTCTCTATCTAGTCTGTGATTTAATATACATTACAACAGTAAAAAAAAAGGAAATATACCGCTCTTTCTCTAATCAGATAGGAGTAAAAGTAATAGTGTTCTGTGCTAATCCTCTCAACCTCAATGATAGTGGCGGTGGCTGAAGCCGGAGAATATATTCAAAACGCTGGATCCAAACTTCGCAGACTGAAACTGAATCATCTTCAGTCTGTGAAGTTTAGTTTTAGTTCAGAGTTTAAACATAAACATTGTGTTAGTAATAGAGGCAGCAAAAGGTCAAAGAGTTTGCGGAACTATAAAGGTTCAAATTTAGCAATAAACTATTTTTCGTTATCAATGTGCTCTCCCTTTTAACTAACTAACCTAATTCATTTCTCAGATCTATATAAAATGATATTACTGTAGAAAAAAAATGAATAGTCCTTGCTATGAAATTAGGCTGACTGCCATCTTGACTTTACCATGGTCATTAATTTATTCTACTCAGCTCTTTAGAAATAAATTTAGATTTATTTTAGAAATAATTAATAGTCATTGAGAGGACTGGTTAATGGTAGCCATTGCAACAGTGTTTGTGTGTACACTGTACACCTTTTGACAATTTTCCTCTTCTTAATTATTAATAATAATTGTTCTTAAGTCTGTCTCAATAGATGGTTCTTTCTTGTCTAGCAGTCTGAGGCACCTTCCTTTACACACTAGTGTTCAGGTTTAGAGTAGAATATCACTACTATTACATGTTATAAGGTATTCCATTTTATTACTCTGCGATAATATTGCATCTGTAGCTTATGTATATTTATTAGTTATATACCAGTTAACAGTCTACCTGACTTCTCCTGGGGCTTTTTGAGCTTCTCCTGGAACCTATGGACACTTATAACCAACAGCAAATTAAAAGCCATTGTTTCATTCACTATCAAGTACTATGATGAAATGCCTGTCTCTATTTATACTGCCTCCCTTTCTCATCAAAATGGACTATTTTGTTTTACCGCAATCTGATTAACGGTATGACAGGACATAGAATTTGAACAAACATTAATTTTCATATATTAGATTAAGCTATAAATAATTTTTATTAAAAGTTAGTCAAATTATTTGATTAATACATCAATAAATAAAAGCGGTCTAGGTGCAACCCAAAAGGTCCACGTGACTAACTTCCTAGTGGAAAGGATAAAAATATATCATATGTTTTAATATTTTATATAATTTTTCATTCGGCACAAAAAACATGACGGATTTTGCTCAAAACTCAATGAGGTCTAAGTTACATAATTATGCATGAAATGAAGCTGGTCCCAAATCAATATCACTGGTCTCGAGATACATGAGGCAAAAATTGAATCCAAACATACATACATGTGCACATCCTCTTAAAACCATACTATTCGACTTTAAAGACCTTGATATGTGAATGTGAATGAGATATGTTAAAATTTACAATATGCAAAATCGGACCCATTACAATAACTTCCCACTGGGAGGTTAAAAATTTATTTGTAATTTTCTTTCAGTTGGTGGTAGATGGAATTTTGAATTCCTACTGCTGCATAAAAATTTGGTTTTGCAAATATGGTTGACTTTATGAAACGAGCGCTTGAATTAGCAACAGAAGCTTTAGTCGCACAAGAAGTTCCAGTGGGCTGTGTGTTTACAATTGAAGAAAATATTGTTGCTGAATCTAGAAATTGTGTGAATATTACTCACAACCCTACAAGACATGCTGAAATTAACTGTATTGATTTCATACTACATTATTGTAAAACAAATAAAATTGATTATAAATGTTACTTTACAAATATAACTGTTTATGTGACTGTAGAACCATGCATTATGTGTGCTGCTGCTTTACGAAATTTAAAAGTAAAAGAAGTTATTTATGGGTGTACCAATGACAGATTTGGTGGTAAAACTGTATTAGATGTTAGCAACTTCTCTGAACATAGTTACGAATTGACTGGAAACTTACTATCAAGTGAGGCAATGTGTTTATTAAAGCAATTTTATAAAGGGACAAATCCTCATGCACCTGAATCTAAAATGAAAAAGAAAAAAGATACTTAGGTTGATTGTAATATGTACTGAATTTTGCTGAGCGGGAACTTGTTGGGAGTGCTGCTCTTGTTTTATTGTATAAATGATGCTTCTAAGTAAATAGAATATAATAAAGTAGAATGATTTTTATTCAATATAGATTATTACATTATTTAACTTATTGAAAGTCATTTCTTAATTACCACTTGTTCAGAAAATTTGTCCCGGGGAGAACCAGCAAGAAACTCAGCAATTGTTTTAAAACTTATTTCACTTTACAATCATTTTGGTTTTTAAATGAATTTTAATAGAACTAGCATGGGGGCGATCACCTCATTCTCAGGGGTTATTTTCATTTATTTATTATTTGATATTATAATAACCCCTTTTGTACAATTTTTCTTAAAAATTTAAAGTTATTTATTCACAATTTAATTTTTTTAATTTTTTGGGGTTTTGTTGTAAAATTGCCCCATAAATGAATTACTAATTCTGTGGAGTCTAGTAACTAACTAGTAGTAACTAATTACAAACTTATGTTTGTTCCTACTGTTTAAAGTACATACATTTTTTTATGTACATACATTATATTTTTATAATAATGGTGAATTTCAATATGTAAAAGAGGTGCAATTTCATGTATTAAATGTTTACGCATGTCAACTATTAGTGGAGACAATGAAACAAGTGCACTGATGGTGATGTAAACTGCAAGATAATGTGTCTTCTTATGCGCATTGAAATACTGTCGTCATCAATTGTCTTCTGGCTCAAGCTACCGTCAAAATTTCCCAAAAACTTTGCAATATGTTGCATTAACATATAAGAAGAAGAAGAAGTTTTGTGAAAGAAGTTTTTAAACAAATTATTGTATAGGAAAATTTCTTATTACTCTACACTAGCAAAAGTACTACAGTACGAGTCTATTACAAAGAAAAAAAAACTGTTGGGAAGCTGTTTTTGTATTTTTCCTTACAAGCCATTCTTAGCCAGCTTAAAAACTAGGTTCTCAATACATCTGTAATTTTTTAAGTATGATTAGGTATGGTCTTTTTTTTTCATGAAATTTTGTATGAATTTTGAAGCAAATAAATTGAAAGCAGTATTGAACCGTGTAATATCGGCTTTAGGTCATCGGTAAATCAAAATGCCCTAGGTACTTAAATTTACTAACTCGTTTCAATTCAGTGCCATAAAATTTAACATAAATTTAATAGCAGGCTCTTTATTGAGCTTCTACAGCCGACGGCCCTAATCAACATTAAACAACCAGCTTTTATTAGTGTTGTAACGCAAGCCATGGTTTAACGCATTATTACTACCATAGTTTTACGTTTTCTTTTACGGGGTAGGCTGACATTTGCTTAACATAACATAAACACTCGACTGTCACCCAGAGGGTAGGCAGAGACTACAGACTTCCATTTGGCACGATCCTGACACACCTCTCTCGCCTCCTCCTTCACATCCATATACCTACGCATGCATGCTCATCGGTTAAGGGTACTCTTTGGCCCGTTTTCAATAAATCGCCAATTTGGTCGATAAATTTTCGCCTAGGACGTCCCTTTCCGATTCTGCCATTCACTTCTGCAACATAAATTTTCTTTGTCACTCTTTCCTCATTCATTCTTTCCACATGACCAAACCACCGAAGCATTCCTTTCTTAATCCTGGTCACATCATCTTCTTGCAAACCACACTCTTCTCTTATCACACAATTTCTCACCCTGTCATTCAGATTCAGCCCTAACATACTCCTTAACGACCGCATTTCTACTGCGTTCATTCTACTCGCGTTGATTGTCGTCTACAATGTCCCGTGGGACAATGCAGGTGTCGGGCCTCGGGGTGAGCCCCCATTGCCCGGATGTTCCTCATAGCCCATCACTATGGGCCAGTCCTTATAGCCTATTTAGGCATAATGTAGTAAATCCGGGTTTGTCCGTAATCGGTAATGTTTTTCCCGTAGTTGGTTAATTACGGGAAAAAGAGAGGTTGTCCAATAAAAGTCGAAGTTGGCCTTTCAGCCTTTCAGCGGCATTGTGGGTTGTTACTCGACTCTCTAATCACATATAGAGAGGAGTTCTCTTGGAAGAGGTCGCCCGTCCGGTGGCCGGGTGTGCAACGGCGCAAAGCCGTTGAGGTGTTCATGTGGCCCGTTATCGGCACGGTCAAACATGCCGCGCGCTAACCGGGCCACGAAGTCGGTGATGTTCTCGATCTTCAAGTCCGCCGCTATTACGTCGTTCCGGACGTAGCGACCTGCTCCGACGATCGTCCTTAATGTCAGATTCTGCTGGGCCTGCAGTCGCCGCCTCAGAGGGTCGCTCAGAAGTGCGTACCAGGCCGGTGCAGCGTAAGTGATGATGGTCCGGATATACATCTTGTATATCCGGAGCTTAGTTCTTGTGGGCAGCTTGGATGCCAGGACCGGCAAGAGCGTCGCCCGCGCACATCGGGCCCGGCGGACGACGAAGTCGACGTGCGCGGTCATGCGCAGCGTCCTGTCGATCCTGCACCCAAGGTAAGTTACAGCCTTCTGGTACGCAATCTTCTGGCCGTTGAGGGTCAGCGGAGGTGGAAACTTCCTGAGACGGCGAGTGAGCAGAGCGGTCGTCTTACCAACGTTGACGACCATCCTCCACTCATCCAGCCATGGTGGCAGCAGGTCCAGCAGACGCTGCATCTTGGCAGTGGCTATGTGGGCTCTTCTGGACGAAGTGAAATAGGCGCTATCGTCCGCGTATAGCGCCAGCTCAACGTCGTCCTCCCACTCTTGGAGCCTGCCTGCCAGTGTAGGTATGTCGTTGGTGTAAGCCGCGTACAGGACTGGTGACAAACAGCTGCCCTGTGGGACGCCGGCTCTGATGGTTCTTGTTGCGGACTCGGCGTCCTCTACGCAGACGTAGAACTTCCTGTCTTCCAGGAAAGACGCCATTAACCGCAACATAGCAGGAGGGACACTGGTCTGTTCTTCCAGTTTATATAATAATCCTATGTGCCACACCCGGTCGAACGCCTTCTCGATATCGAGAAAGACGCCCAACGATATGCGGCCACGATTGTACTCTGCCGCAAGCAGGTGCAGCACTCTAGTCAATTGTGTGACTGTAGAGTGACCCCTCCTGAATCCGTGCTGCTCCGCCCGAAGTTGGATGCACGGACGGAGACGTCTCAGCAGCAATCTTTCAAACAGTTTAGCTATGTGTGTTAAAAGCGTGATCGGCCTGTAGCTGGCAGCTCTACGCCTGTCCTTCCCGGGTTTCGGTAAGACGATGATTTTGCATTTTTTCCAGTCCTCCGGGAAGTGGGATGTCCGCAATATCCCATTGTAGAGTCGACCAAGCTCTACTATGACTCTATTGGGCAGCTGTCGGAGTGCAGCGTTGGTAATCCCGTCGTGCCCCGGCGCCTTCCTCGGTTGCAGGCGGGTTACTGTCCTCCGCAGTTCAGCGGGGGAGATGAACCACTCTCCTGCAAGAGGCGGCGCGGGCGACGACAGGAACTCCTGTACGCGGCTTTCCTTCCGGGCATGAAGCTCCATGAACTCCGCACTTGCTGGGTTCGGCATAAATTGCTCCTCGAAGTGCTCGACTAGGATATCCGCTCTGCCCTTGGCATCGTAGCAGCGTTTGCCCGCGTTGCTGATCAGCGGGCAAACGGGAGGTTTGGTTTTGGTCAACTGCCGGTTCAGTTTATAGAGCGACGCATCATGCTCTTCTGCCTTCCTGATGCGCCGATCCCAAGCGTCGCCTCTGAAGGCCTGGACTGCAACCGACAGTTCCTCCGAGATGGTATTGAGCTGGGTCTTTAGTCTAGGGCAGCGAGTACGCGCCCAGAGCTTTCTCAGTGCTCTCTTGCGCCTGATCTGCACGCATATCTCACGCGGCAGATCGTCTCGCCTAGCTGTAATCGGGACGATCGTAGAGGCCGCGTGGAGGGCCTCCTTGATGTTATTGGTAATTCTGGTTGCAGCGGCCTCTACGTCGTCCGCTGTGCTTATCGGCTGGTGTGCTGGAGGTCTCTGCTGCAGGTGTTGGCAGTAGAGCCTCCAGTCGACACGAGTCTTAAACGCTCTGGGCGGCGTAGTCACCGCCTTCAGGCCAAGGGTTATCAGTAACGGGAGGTGCTGTGAGGAAAGGTCGTACAGCACTTCTACCACTATCGGGTAGTTGACGTTCCTAGTGAGCACGATGTCTAACACATCCGGATGCCTCCGCGGATCGGTAGGAACGTGCGTTGGTTCCTCGGGACCTAATACGTCGTACAAGTTCTTTTCAGCATCGTCATATAGTTCAAGACCCGGCGGGGTGATCACTCTAGACCCCCACGCCGGGTGTTTAGCGTTCAGGTCCCCGGCGATAATTGTGAGTGTATCGCCTTCCATCACCGTCCGGATGTCTGAGGAGCAGAATGGAGTCCCTGGCGGGCGGTATGCTGCGTAGATCCTAAGTCCCTCGCCCGCCGCCTCCATTCTTATGCTGATAGAGCGCATAGTCTGGTAAGGTGGTAGTTCCAGCTCTTGATGGACGATGTCCCTCCTCACTAGAACCGCCGTCCCTCTGTAGGCGGCCCCTTGAGCAGTGACCTCGTCCCTCTTGTAAATATGGTAATTCGGCAGCTTAATATGCGTCTTTGGATTCAGCTTCGTCTCTCCCAGCAAGATGATGTGCAAATCCTGCTGCTGGGCGACTGTGCGGAGTTCATGCAGCTTTTGCTGTATTCCGTCCGGGTTCCAATAGAGGAGGCGTAGATTACTCTCCTCCGTAGTGCCGGGCTAGAAGGTTTACCAGCGCCTTCATTATCGCTGTCACTTGATCCGTCCCGGCTCTTATATCAGCCAGGACTTGTGTACCGACCTCGATGGTAATACCAACCAGACGTTGGATTGCATCTGCTGTTTCGAGGCCGGTGGTAGGTATTCTCCTATAAGAAGGCGTTGGCAATTGTCTCGGGTGTTGGGGCTCCTGAATTTGCTCTCTTTGCTTGTGGGTAGAGCGCGCTCTACCAGTAGAGCGGGCTCTATGTTCGGGTAGAGCCCTTTCTGGCACTCTACCCACGCTCCTGGTTGTCTCCCGAGTAATCTGCGCCTGCGAGGCTCCTGGTACAGTTGGTGTCGGGGTAGAGGTGACAGCCTGAGGAGGCTGCGACTTCTTCCTACTTCTCTCCCGCCTCCTCTTTTTGGAGGGTTGCCGTTCTGTGGCAGGATTGGCGGGAGCCTGTAGAGTCGCCCCGGTGGTTGCCCTGGTCGTTGTGGGTTCCACCGTTTCCTGAGTTGTTACGGGTGGGGGGGGGGGGGGGCTGGTTGCCTGCCCTTCCCAGTGATGGTGGTCCACCCGTCATGCTGACTGGTAACAGCTTTCGGGCGACTCTGGGGGGCCTTTTTAGGAGCCTCCGGGAGTAGCCCCGGCAAGGTTATCCCCTGTCTCCTTGCAGTCCTCCTCAGGACTGGGCAGCGGCGGTCATTTGCCGTGTGGTTTTTACCACAGTTGGCACACTTCGGTTCTTCTTCTCTACTCCGAGGGCAAAGGCTTGCAATGTGCTCCCCGGCACAGCGCACGCATCTCACTGGCCTGAAGCAGTTGGCAGAGGCGTGCCCGAAGGCCTGGCATCGGTGGCATTGGGCTGGTCCTGCTTTCCTTTGCCAGGCCTCGATGACGACCCCTCTCATGTAGAGGAGTTCGTCGATGTTATAAAGATCCTGGAGCTGCTCCAGGCTCAAGTGGTCCAGTTGGGCAAAGTAGACGCAGCCAGGTCTGCTCCTACGAGGTGGTATTGCCTTTACGTATTTTATGGGGAAGCCTTTTGCCCTTATAGCCTCCTCTATTGCTTGGCTGTCCGTGCCCATAGCTAGACCCCCGGACGCCCACTTTGGTGGGCTTGTCCTCCTCCGGGGTGTAACAGTACCACGACAGTGTTGGTGTTTTCTTGGTTAGTTCTACCATGTATCGCTGTACTGTGCGGAATTCATTCGCGCTTTGTGAATGAACAATTTTTGTTGGCTTTAACTCATTTTCGAACACCCAAACTCGTGACTGGTTTTTTGTTTCGGGTTTGTACGCGTATATCCAAGATTCGTCGCCTGATACGATGTTGTATACAGCATTTGAGGATCCTGCGTGGAATCTTTTGAGAGTTCTGACGCACCAAGTAACGCGAGCCGCTTTTTGCTCTTCACCGAGCGAATGCGGTATCCATCGGGAAAACAACTTTTTTACACCTAATTGTTCATGCAAGATTATTTGTATTTGACTCATGCTAATGTCTAAAGTTGCCTGAATTTCGCGGTATGTCACATGTCGATCTTCCTCAATCAGCTTACGCACAGCATCAACGTTTTCTTGGGTGACTGCAGTTTTTGGACGACCTTGACGGGGATCATCACTGAGCTTGACACGTCCACGTTAAAATTCAGCAAACCAGCGATAAATTGTGGTTTTGGATGGGGCTTCGTCACTAAATACAGATCATCTGGTCAACACACTGTCTTTGTGTTAAACCACTTGGAAAGTCATAATAAATAATCGCTCTTGAATTTTCTCGAGTCAATTCCATTTTCTCAACGACTAAACTAAAGTTTGACAAAACCTTGTGACAAGACCGAGAATCTTTTTTTAAATAAATAAATGGTATTCAATTTTTAAAACCAGGGAGTTTTCAATTAAATTTTTTTTAATATGACAGGAACAGTGGAAATATTCAATTCCCGATACTTTTAGTGTATATGAATTAAATTAAAAAAAAATATTTATGCTTTTGTAAACGTAATAAAATATTTTCAAGTAGAACAATATTGGGGTCACAAAGGTAATAATAAAAATATTTAATCTAAATCTAATTACAGCCAAACATTACCTCACACAAGTTCACGGTTGGTACTGCAGTGTCAGCTAAGCTTTTTTATTGTAAGCTTGTATGAAATATGATTTTTCAAAATGTTCGGAGCAAATGGTGCTAGTCCGTTTCGGTATCCAAAATTCATGGTTTCAACAAGCTACAATCCAAGTTTGTCGTCTAAAAGGATCCTTTAGAAATCTGTAAAGCAAACCAATAATAGAAAAATTCACTACTTTTTGTAATACTTTACTGTAAAAGCTAAATAAAAACTACAAACCGGTTCGCCAGACAAACCCGCACGGTTATTTGTCTGCTGAACTAACTTATCGATAGCTAAAGTTGTGGCGTTCATCACTATAGTGCAATACTTTCGGTTGCAGTGATACCAGTTTATTTTTATAAAAATTGCACACTTTTGCTGCGAAGTAGCAAGTTTCGATTTGACTTATTTGGCCTTTATTTTGTTTTTGATAAATACTAGTTATCGATTATATTAAATTATATAATATTCAGTATCGTGTTGAAATTGTGCTGAATATATAAATCATTTAACAAAATCCACTACACATCTATATGTAGTGATTATTATTCATCACAAACTGATTTAGTTATTAGGAAATATATTTTCGTTAATATATTTAACTTGTGTAGTAAATTATATTTATTTAAAAATAGATTATTTTTCACTTTATGAACTATGATGGCCACACTTGGTATTGGACGAAAATATTCACAAAGTACGAGTTTTAATGATAAAATTACTTTAATATTATGTTAAAAATACTCACAGATGAAAAGTCACATTGTCATTTTGTATACTTGACGTTTTTGATTGTTTTTTTCATGTAAATACACTGCAATTCGGCATTTTGTCAGGGCTCGATTTACTGGCATGATCATTTCGGAATGACGCACGACGCGGAGCAACTAGTTTTATATAACGAGTATGAGTCGGACTCTCGTACCTTTTAGAGGGGTATGCCTTGCGATGCCGTCTCCTTTGATTTAAAACTCAAAGGCTAAGAGATATAACGTGCTGCAAAACTTAACGCGCTTACCAGCCTCCTACACGCTTTCTTATAAATAGCGCGCTAGAAATGTATAGTTTATAGTCTATAGCGTGCTATTGATTTATAGTCGTTTTAAACAACTTTAGTAATATGTAACGCAGTGAACGAGAGGGAACTGAGATATGTAATCTTTTTAATAATTCAGGGCAGTCTAAACGATCTTGAGCAATTTTACTTAGTAAGACCAGGTCACCTGTATAGCGCCTAGTTTGCAGCGGGAGGAGATGAAGATGAGAACACTGCAATTCGTAGCCTCCTTTGGATATATAAAATTTAGAACCTACATATCGAAAGAATTTTTTTGAATCGTTTCGATTTTGTTAATATATATTTTATATTGAGGATTCCATACTTGACACGCATATTCGAGATGGCTACGAACAAGAGAATAAAACAATATTTTCATTGATTTTAACTGACGGAATTTGCAATAAGACCTTAAAATAAAACCCAGAGCCTTATATGCTTTATTAACGATATCTTCCACATGCTGATCAAACAAAAGCTTAGAATCAATAGTAACTCCAAGGTCCCTTATTTTATCACATCTAGTAACTGTCAAACCTTTAAGTGTGTAAGAAAAATAAAACATATCACGCTTCCGCCCGAAAGACATAGCATTACACTTCGAAACATTCAAGTCTAATTTGTTACGGATACAATAATTATCTAAGTTAATAAGATCGTTTTGTAGGAAATTAGAATCATAAGAGTTGTTGACTACTCTAAAAATTGAGTCTTTAATTAAGTATGGTCTTATTGTATATGGCCGTATATTTAGTCATCATCATTATTACAGCCCTTCACAAGTCCATTGCAAACTGCAACATAGGCCTCCCCCAAGTAATGCCACAAAGCACGGTCCTGAGCCACCTGCATCCATCGACTTCCTTCATGTCTTACCAGGTCGTCACTCCATCTAGTGGGGGGTCGCCCTACACTACGCCTACCGGTACGAGGCTGCCACTCGAGAACCTTTCTTCCCCATCGTTTATCGGTTCTTCGAGCTATATGGCCGGCCCATTAACACTTCAGCTTACTAATCCGCTGGGCTATGTCGGTCACTCTGGTTTTACTGCGGATATCCTCATTTCCGAGTCTATCACGCAGAGAAACTCCGAGCATAGCCCTCTCCATAGCTCGCTGAGCGTCCTCATACGGCCAGCAGTGAAGGACCACGTCGCAGATCCGTAAGTCATCACTGGCAATACGCACTGGTTGTACACTTTAGTTTTCAGAGATTGAGGTATACCTGACGAGAAGATGTGTCGTAATTTCCTGAACGCTGCCCAGCCGAGTTGAATCCGTCGATTGACCTCTCGGTCGAAGTTGGACTTACCTAATCGGACTATTTGTCCCAGGTAAACGTACTCGTCAACAACTTCGAGCATAGTGCTCCCAACAACTACCGGCATAGGTGTGACATGGACATTAAACATGATCTTTGTTTTGTCCATGTTCATCTTAAAACCTATCCGTTGGGAGACACCATTGAGGTCATTGAGCATAGTGCTAAGGTCCTCCAGGGATTCTGCCATAAGGACTATATCGTCGGCAAATCGAAGATGAGTGATGTACTCGCCATTGATGTCAATACCGTATCCTTTCCAGTCCAGTAGCTTGAAAACGTCTTCCAACGCAGCGGTGAAGAGTTTCGGGGATATAACGTCACCCTGTCTTACACCTCTCTGCAGTTGGATAGTACTCGGATAGCCATCGTAGCCCTACTGTACAAACACTTCAGCACCGCGATATACCGACAGTCAACTTGGCACCGCTGAAGGGACTGTAGCACCGCCCAAATTTCGACGGAATCAAAGGCTTTCTCATAGTCTACATACATCAGGCAAAGTGGCAGATTGTACTCTTCGGTCTTCTGTACAATCTGCCGCAGGGTATATATGTGGTCTATGGTACTGAAGCCTTTTCGGAAACCGGCTTGTTCGGGAGGCTGGAAGTCGTCGAGTCTGCGCCCGAGACGATTCGTAATGACTCTCGAAAACAGCACGTAGACGCGGCAGAGAAGGGAAATCGGTCTGTAGTTTTTCAAGAGAACGTTGTCGCCTTTCTTAAAGAACAAGACCACCGCACTTCTGCTCCACGCCTCTGGAGTAGTGCCACCATGGAGGACGGAACTGAAGAACTTCTGAAAGACTTCAAGTACCGGTGTTCCACCCGCTTTCAGAAGATCCGCTGTAATTCCATCCTCGCCTGGGGCCCTGCCGTTTTTAAGGTGCTGGAGAGCCATTCTAATCTCGCTCAGACTGACGTCCGGGATATCATCGGAATAGTGTCGGATAAGACTTGCTCTTGGATCGTTACTCACACTTGCGAGTGGCTCCAACGATGATGTGTACAGCTGCCCATAGAACCTCTCAATCTCACTCAAAATCTCAGGTGTCCCGGAAACGATGCTGCCATATTCAGTCTTCAGCTTTAACAGTTGGCTCTTTCTGGCAGACAGATCTCTGGCAAAGACTTTGGAGCCCTGGTTCCGCTCGATCGCTTCTTTAATACGAGCAGTATTAAAGTTACGTAAGTCTCCCTGCATGCATTTGGAGATCTGTCTTGTTCAGTTGCCTGTATGCTGTCAAATCTGTTGACGATTGCAGCCTCATCTCCCGTCTAACAGCCATGAGATTAAGAGTGTGTATATTTACTACTTATATAAAACAAGTCAAAAACCTACAAATACGTATTATAAAATTTTTAATTTATTCAAAGGATAAGAAAATCTGTAAAAAACAATATGAAAAACTATTTCCCCTGTGTAAAATACTGCCTGTTGAAACACGGTTAAAATATTTAATAGCAATTGAACATTACTATACTAACGACTATAAAGTACCTATTAGGCTGGTTTTCGGCGCTGAGTTTTCAATTGGTACTATAAAAAATAATAGCGATTATGTTGACCTAGTGTTGTTAATGTTAATTTATAGCTTATATAATGTAGTTTTCATTTTGATAACTCATTGATGTTACAAAAGAAATCTATTTTTTATAATAAATTTTGATGTGAAAAATATGCAAAACGCTAGTTTTCGGCCCCAAATTTTAGATTTCGGTCTACAAGAATTTTAGTTTTCGGCCACTGTATTAGAAGAGGTACTATAAACTTAAAAGTGTTTTTGTAAAATCAGAAAATGGCAAAACGGTTTGGGAAATCGGTGTATTTAGTTTTCTCAATCGGTGATTGCGATTTTTTAACCGTGACGTTATTTTTTTCTTTTTGGGTGTGTTTTTGATATAAAATAATAACCATGATTAATTATTTCTCTTTGAATCATAATCTAATAATAAAATCTTTTAAATATAGCAATGAAATATTCTCATTTACGAGTATTTTGTACTTCCTCATAAGTATTTTAGTTTAACAAAATCTGTTACCATATCTAACCATTCTCATCTCTAACCAAGAGGAGCCATCTGAAGAAAAAAAAATTTCTTATTGAATCTTCTTCCTAAAACGCAATGTGAATAAAATATTTGATATGATAAGATGAAATGGCCGTAAACGTAAACTAAGACAGCATTCCATTTTCCGCCGCCGTATTCTTTCATACAATTTTAAGTTGGCCGAAAACTAAATTGTATATATTTTAAAGTCAATCCAGTTTTCGGCCACGACTGAAATGGGTATTTTGTTTCATCACTAACTGTTCAAATTGCAGTAATTGGTGGCCGAAAACTGAAAGTTAGTGTCTACGCACGCTACGATTCAATATAAGTAAGAAAGATGAGTTATAGTACGTAACCAAATAAACGAAAGAGACAAAGTATTTAGGCTAAACTCAGGCTACTTTTCGGCCGCATGGCCGACAACCAAATAATGGGACAATTTTATGTGTCACTTTTCGGCCACTTAATTTATTAACTTTATCAATAAATTATTATAATAATCAGTGTCAAATAACTATATTAGGTTATTTATACAGTGAAATATAAGCACAATATTAAGTAATTATATTAAATACAGCACGAAACTTACTTTTGAATGGAACGCTCGCCACTATTTTTTTTGCTCGATCTTACCCGTTTTGATAGCTTCAGTGTCGGCGTCAAACTAAACTATTTATTATAAATCGCGTGTTGTGTTTACCTGATTAATTAACGCTACCAGATATAGTGAAACTGTTTACAAATGCATTAAACTTTATTTCTTACGATAATATTTATTAAAATTGTTATTAAATCAAATTTACTGCATCAGCTCGTGCCAAAGGCCGAAATCTAGACCCGGCCGGCTTACCGGCGCATCGACCCTATTATTAACAACACCTACAACACGCGTAATGTAAAGGAAAAAAAAACTTGAAGAGCCTAGTGCAAATAACTATTATGGACAGCGCTTGTATAAATACATTGTACCCAGAATCTTTAACAAAATAAAATGGTTAAGAGAAACGCATCCAAATAAAAACAAAATAAGAAAAAACTTATTAAAATCCTCTCTGAAAAGGACATTAAACAGGGCTAAAACACAACATATTGTTGCATACTTTTGTTAATCACTTTTTATGTTTGATTTGTATATTGCTGTTGTTGTTTACTTTTTAGTTTAATAATTTCTAAATATAATCTATGAAATTGTAGTAGGTAACTTTGATATAACTATTTTCTTTTTGTTTTTTTGTAATTAATTGTATATTTGTGTAGGTGATGGTGCATAATGATATATAGTTTTAAGAGCGTGTACTCGCCGACAAACTGATTGCAGTTTGGCAAGAGAATAGTAAAAATAATGTACTTACCTTAGTATGAATAAATAAATTTAAAAAAAAATCCATTCTATCAATATGTATCTAGTTGTTCCTAATAAAATCAAATGTAGGTTTTAACCTATCGCAAAATATTTTCTCCAAGCATTTTTTTCAATAAAATAGTATTTATATACCTACTAGTGCAAGCGAATCAAGCTATGCGACAGCAACAATAATTTTATTTGACAATCATAAAAAAATTACATAGAAAACATTTTACTGACGTCATTTTGAATTATGAGTAGGCTAGATAATATTGAGTTGCATTAAACTAAGGAAGGTTTAACTGAAACCATACAGGAATTTGATGGTGTACATATTCCGATATATTTGGGCAAGCTTTGCCTACTCTAAATGGTTTAATTGATGATCACTTCGAATGTTTCAAAATATTTGACCACCTTAAGTGCTATCTTCCTTTTGATGCTGACTGTACCTACCTAAACAGACTCCTAGGCTAAGGAAGAATCGGGAAGAACTCCTCCTCTCCTTAAAAATATTAGCTCTAAGAGTAAATGTTTTATTTAATAAAGAATATATAATATATAGGTAGTAAAACAACCAATATTTACATTATTTAGTGAAATATTTTAATCCTTAAATCTTACAGAGAGACTACTTAAAAGAAATCAAAGATCTTTATAAGCATGTAACCATTTACTGTGTGTGGGCATCTTTCTATACAGAATTTGCCATAATCTCCATGCTTGGTTTGGTGATTTCAGTCTTACAATGTTGATGCTGCTCCTAGTATTGATATATGGACCTTGCTTCAGCTGATTTTCCAAAGACACATCTTAAACCCACAAGACAAAAAAGGTTGATTCTCTTATGCTGACACAATGCAAAAAATAAATAAATATCTAATAATACATAATTATGTACATCCAAGTTTTCATCAATAACTATTTTGACTTCTACAAATTACATTTTAATAAATATATAATATTATGTACTTATATATTTATAGAGATTTTTTTATATGAATATTGTCAATATTTAATTACCAACCTCAGAGTAATTCATTTCAATCATTCAAGTTATCAGCAGGCTTAAATTTTGTTAATTGTTAAAAAATTAAATAGTACACATGGAATGTGTAGCATGATGCAAAAATTAAAATCAATAAGCAATTATGGTATTAGGCATTGAAATTTACTTAATTCATACATTTAATAAAAAGAGTATTAATTCATTTCATTAAAACATCACAAGAACCCCTTTGTAACTTTTAAGTTGCATAAATGTATTGCTGGCTAAATAAAAACAGTGTGAAAACACATATGCAACATATATGGTGTGTTTCAACAAAATAAAATCATTTATTCATATTTGTACAGTGCTTGTATGTTGATCTTATCCAGTGAACCATTCTGGTAACACCAGGATGACATAGTTGATTATGTAGTTCATACAGCTTATTAGGATTCATGAGAGCGCATACTCTTGATAATGCATCAGCTACAGATTTTGTCGTCCTGGACGATAAATTATGTCATATTCGTAGCAAGACAGTTCTAAGGACTGACTGCTGAAGGAAGTATGAACTCTCAGATTTGGTTTACAGTTTCTTTTATCACAAAATAAAATCAAAACATTTACTGTGTAAGGGAATGTAGGCCCTCATTACCTATGCCATTAAAATTGTGAATAAGTTTGAATACATTACATTAAAAGAAATACAAAAAAAAAATACGAAATTTAAAAGACCTTCGTTATTCTAACTTTTATATACTTATATTAGATACTTACAAAATAACTTGACACCTTCAATTTGGTTTCACAATAAAAATAAAAATATTTCAACAACAACCATAAAATATCATTTAATGACTTATATATACATTGACCTCTTTTGAACTTTGTTTACAATAAAGTGTGTAAACATAAAAGTGAGATCTTTTTTGGAATATATACACATTTAGTAAACTTTAATATTACTGTTGATAAAATATTCACAGGGACATCACAGAAAATCCACTTACCATAATTTGTGAGATCCCACAATTACATTATTACAGTAATAACTGTCCAAAATGTGTACAATAACAAGTCACTAAATGTTTTAGGCAAGCAATAATAGTTCATAATATACTCCATTATGTCCCAATAATATAGAACTCTATTTTCTAAATACTGTTAAGTTTCTCAAGTTTCTAATTCATACAACACTATTCACAGTCATAATAATTATTCACCTGGACTATGGAAGCCATTGACAACTGGGTGAGTGGACTGCAAGTCTTCGGTTACTTCTTGGGCACCATTAATTTGATCTTCAATTTGAACTGGTAAATTTTCACGATCAATAATGGGTAACTCGGAGCCAGGGCTATCACAGTGGCTTGAGCTACTGTCACTATCTGAACTGGATGAACTATCAGTTTCAGAATCTTCACTAGAATCTTGCGAGTGTTGACGCAAATGTTCATTTTCCAGCCTTAACTTTTCATTAGCTAGCTGAAGTTCACGAATTTGTTCTTCCTGTTCTTTAAGGCGTTGCATTAAATCAGCAAATGAAGACTCGTCTATTGAACCAGAGGCAATTGAAGTTTCTGATGTGTCTGGATCAGTTAACATGCTGTCCTTGTCTGTAATAGATGTGTCTTTATCTGTTATGTTAGCATTTTCGGACTCCACTTCTTTTGCCTTAGAACGTTCGGTTCTTTTTATAAGATTATCATATTTTGCTTCAAGTAAAAGATATTCTTCAATTAGCTCGTTTTTCGACATATTGGATAATCGTTCACTTTGTGCGTCTTCATAAACACTTGAAAATTCCTTTGTCAAGTACTCTTCTTCATCTTCTGGTAATGAATAAAAATAATTATCTTCGGAATCAACGCTAAAACTGGAATCGCGAGTGCGTGCAGATGGTGTTCTCAAATTGTGGAAGTTATCTTCAGGTACCGGTTTATGAATTTCCATTAGAAATTGATTGTTGTTAAAAGGTGCTTGAGTTTTAGCCAATACCATTTTACGGAATCTATTATTTCTTTTAGTTTGGTCATTCTTTCTCCGTTCTTGCCAAGGAATTTTGGCAAATGGTTTCATTATCTTTCGTTTAGATTTCCCGCGTCTCCTCTTCTTTTTGAAGTTGCCTTCAAATTTTTGTTTAGACACTTCAAGTATAGGTGGCGCTTCCATAATTAAAAGAGGTCTCTGATGGTCGCCATCTTTTATTTCGCCGATGTTATTTACGTCCATTTTGATATACAACAATATATTAAGTTGATGGAAATTCAATATTCTAATTTAACTTACAATTTTACCATAATTGCACCCCAAATGTTTTTACAAAATAAATCAACATTAGCAAGATATATTAGGGAATCACACACAACCAGATAACTACAATTTCGCCATCTTTCTACTTTGCTTTTATTTATAGGTCAAGCTTTTTGACAAATATGTCAAATGTTTCCATTATAAAAAACGAAAGTCCCATAATTTATATTCTATTATAATTTACCATTATTAATCTTATTTTCAAACATACTGTGGAATATGTGACGTCTTTGCTGTTAAACTAAAATACAGACATTAAACGATAATACAATACTGTAAGAGAAAAATATAAAACTTGGTAACATATTAAATTTATTACCTACGTGAATCTTTAATGACGTATAGAATAGGTAGATTTTATTCTAGTTATTGATAAAATGGTACTGAAGGCTGTATTCGAAACCCATTTTCGATCACAACCGAAAGCATAAATTCTGATTTGAGTATTAAGCAACAGGAGTCAATTCACTAGAAATGTCCGCAAAGGAAACTCTTCAAGATGTTTTAAAAAGGATGTTTTTAATTGATTTTGGGGCAGTTAGAAAGGAAGAATATCCTGAACTATCACGCAAACCAGTTAATTTAAGATTACCCTTTACAACAACATACTTTCGCGAGAGTGTATTTTCAGACCTTTACTGATATAACGAAAACGAACTTTTATGTTAAAAACGAAATACAGAAATCGACATGATGCTGAGTCCAAATTAAGGTAAATATTATCCGAAATTACTTCAAAACTCCTTAATAGTTATATTTCTTTTTAACACTGTATATGTTAACTTTTAGCTAATAAAAGTAATTAAATTAAAATAACGTATTTTTTAAGACTGGGAATTAGCACAAAGAGTGGTGATGATGGACGAAATCCATTGGGCCATTCATAGTTTCCAACCCTATAAGGCAGCAGGAACTGACGGCTTATTACCGGCACTTCTACAGTGGGGGGGGGGGGTAAAGTTCTAATAGTCAGACTTGTTGTCATAATGAAAGCATGTCTGGCTCTTAAATCTGTTCCTAGGGGATGGAAGGAAGTGAAAGTCACGTTCATACCCAAACCAGGTAAGAACGACTATACAGACCCTAAATCCTACAGACCTATTAGCCTCACATCCTTTCTCCCAAAGACGATGGAGAGGATGTGTGAACGGGAGTTGAGAGGGTCGGCGCTAATTAACTTACCGCTACACGAAAAACAACACGCCTATAGTTTAGGTAAATCAACAGAATCGGCACTTCACCAGGTAATAACAAAGATTGAAGAGGCCATCCAAAACAAAGCAATATGTCTAGGCTCCTTTATAGACATAGAAGGTGCTTTTGACAGAACAAATTTCTCCAGCATAAAAGGTGCCCTAAGTAGACATAATGTTGAACCGTCACTGATTGACTGGATAGTAAACATGCTCAGTACACGAACAATAAAGATTGCTGGTGACATCTCAGACAATTCAGATCATGAAAGGATGCCCGCAGGGTGGGGTTCTTTCAACTCTCCTGTGGAATATGGTCATTAATGAACTCATCAGCAAATTAAACCCTAACCATTTCCACACAGTCGGTTATGCAGATGATCTGACAATACTGGTCTCTGGTAAGACAGCAAGCATTGTGTGCGACCTGACCCAAGCGGCTCTCCGTATTTTGGAGAGATGGTGCAGGGAATATGACCTAACCGTTAATCCAAATAAAACGGTTGTAGTAATATTCACACAGAAACGAATGCTGAATAACTATCATCTTCCAAGTCTTTTCAGCACAAAACTCCAACTTTCTTCCGAGGTAAAATACCTAGGTCTTACCTTGGACAGTAAACTTAACTGGAACAAACACATAGAAAATAAAATTAGCAAAGCTAGTTTAACTTTCTGGCAATGCAGAAACATGATTGGCAAACGATGGGGTAAACCCCATCGTTTGCCAATCATGTTTCTCTCATCTCATCTCATCTCTGATCTGTGGCTTGGTCAGTATCATTAGAAACCAAGGTTCTAATGAGACTGACCAAGCCACATATCAGGATAGTAACAAGTGCTTTCACAGGACATGGCTCTTTTAACAAACATTTGCTCACCATAGGTGTTACGGACAGCCCCCTGTGCAGGGCATGCATGGGGGGGAAGAAACGGCGGCTCACGTGTTGCTGACATGTCTAGAAGTCGCTTCATACAGGGCTAAACATCTCGGCACGCCGGGATCGCTCCTCGAAGTTGCTTGCAACATCAAGGGACTGCTGAGCTTTTTCGGGGAGATATCATTTCTCGAATAAGCATATTATTCCTGCCCACACGCAAAATACGCGCTTAGACGTGAAGTTGCGGGAAACAGCCCGTCGTAAACTAAACTAAACTAAACTAAAAGGTATTTTTTAACAGCTAAATTTTCTTTTCTTTTGGGGTTAGGAGTTTGCTGTAGTATGTTCGTTGTAGTCTATATCACTTTCCTCTTGGTAACGAGTTTTACGTATTGCGTACACTCTCATTATTATTAAAATAATTCCTACTAAGTAACTAAAGTTATACTACACAAACAAACCGCATAAAATACTTTCGTTTTTAGTTTAAAAGTTCAAAATACAGAGATAAGATTTAAATATCATTATCAGATCATAAAAATATCTATGTGGAATTGAAAAAAAGTAATCACCCCAAAGAAACAAAGAATACAATACGAGTCTACAGACTTCAAGAAATTATACGAGATGGTTAAAACATCAACTTTTAAAATTAATACACACGATTATAAGGAATTTGATGAATACATTAAAAAGCTCATTAGTGAAACCAAAACAAAAAAAAAAATAAATAAAATACTAAATCAACCCCAAAAAAGAGTGGATTAACAGGCATTTAATAGCAGAAATTAATGAGAGAAATGTGCTATGGAGTAAACTAAAACGTGATCCAAAAAATGAACAGTTAGAAAAAGAGTTCAAAACTAAAAGAGATTCTCTGGCACAAAAAATCAAGAACACAAAAGAAAATTACTTTTACGATGAACTCACAAAATGTAGAAATAAACCTAAAAAAATGTGGAATCTTATAAAAACACTGTCAAATAATAAAAATGTTAATCACTGTGCTCCACCAAACCTAAAAGCCGAAAATGGTATAATAATTTCGGATGCCCTAGAAATATGTGAAAAATTCAATAATTTTTTTGCTAATATAGGAACACAACTGGCAAATAAAATACCGCGTGAGTTCCATAACAACACCACACACACAGTACCGAGCCTTGATCCTGGCATGTCGCACCGTACACTGTCTCAATTCGATCCATGCACCGTCAATGAAATAACGAAAATAATTGATGATCTGGACCCCAATACTAGAGTAGGTCTAGACGGAGTTAGTATCAAGGCTATCAAATGTATCAAAAGTTTAGTAGTCCAAAATATAACTAATTGCCTAAATCGATTGTTAACTGAAGGATTTTTTTCCGGACAACCTCAAAATAGGCAAAATCACTCCAATTTATAAGTCTGCTACGAAATCTAGTCCGGAAAATTACCGTCCCATATCACTTCTACATACACTATCCAAAATTTTAGAGAAAATTATATACAAGAGATTAGACGACTATTTAACTGAAATCAACTTTATGTATGACAAACAGTATGGTTTCCGATCAAAATCTAGTACCCTGGGAGCAACAATTGACCTGATAACTACAATAAAAACAAAAATTGATAAAAATAAGTAGCATTGGGAATATTTGTGGACCTAAAAAAAAGCTTTCGACACAGTTAGCCATAATTTGCTCTTAAAAAAACTACAAAATATTGGCGTCACTGGAAAAGTATACAAAATGATGGCATCTACTTGAGCAACCGTTACCAAGTAGTGAAAATTGGATCCATTCAAAGTAAACCCAAACTCTTAACGTGTGGCGTGCCTCAGGGTTCTATCCTCGGTCCATTGCTATTCCTAGTGTACATCAACAACATAAACCAAGCAGGTTTACAAGGTCAAATATCCCTTTACGCAGATGATACGTGTTTATTCTACTTTGGAAACAATATATCTCGTATCATAACACTAGCTCAAGAAGACTTAAACTTACTCCATCAATGGTTTCAGTATAATCTCCTAACTATTAATGTAGCCAAGACCTCATATATAATTTTCAGCGCCAAAAACAAGAAAACCCTAACCAAAACCACTTACTTTGACTATAAACGGAGAAACGTTACAAATAAAAAATCAAGAAAAATACCTTGGACTGATTCTCGACAGTAATTTGACTTGGAATGCACATCTCACGCATGTTAAAAACAAACTTTCGTCTCTCGTTGGCCGCCTTCACAAAATAGTTCGATGTATTCCGAAAAAAGCCCGAATCCTAATATATAACTCTCTAGTAAAACCTCACTTACTTTACCTTGTAGAGGTATGGGGTAATGCAGCCAAAACCAATCTTAAACCTCTCCAAGTGCTACAAAACCGTATCATAAAAATTTTGTATAACTATGACTTTTTAACACCAACTAATACAATATATAAGGAAACTAAACTGTTTAACGTTACTCAACTTTATATATATAGCACATACATACTAATATATAAAATAAAACATAAATTAATCCACACAAAACTCACGTTTTTAACAAAGAAGCAAACAAACAAATACATAACACGCCGAGCTAGTCACCTTGTATTGCCGCCTATAAGAACAAACTATGGTAAAAATAATATAACGTATAAAGGAGCACAGTTATACAACAAACTACCTAAATTTGTAAAGGAGGCGAAATCTTTGAATGTTTTCAAACAGAAGTTACTTGCCTACCTATATTCACAACAGCTAAATACCTAACCTTAATCATTATTAAATAAAAATAAAAAACATTATTAAACTTGGAACACCACCTTATAGTTTGAATAAACAACAAAGATATTCGCTTCTTAAAAGCGACATCCAACAAAGTTATTTATACCCGCACTAAAAATTGTTATTACTAAGTTCATATAGTTATTGTTCTCATGTAAGTGACTATTGTCTTATTGAGAAATAAAGATCTTTAAACCGAAATAAGACAACCGACTTTGGCATATTATGTCAAATTTAGTTCCCGGTACGGAAAATGATGGTGCTTCATATCGGCGCAGACATGTTGTACAGTATAGCTTGTACTTGTACATATAGAGGTCAGTGCAGTATACGGAATTGATGTCACACCTTATAGTAAGCATGAACGATTTCAGCCTCTAGCTGCAACAGTTACATAAGCGATATTGAGTTTTCATGTCGTTATTTAAAACCGTTTTCAAATTTCGATATTGCCACTGAATGCGCAAACGACAACCGAAACATAATCGCAACCTGGAAAACCAATGCAAAACTTTTATTTTACGAATTGCTTAGATTATTAGAGGTTATTATAGGAGTATTATTTATTAATGATTGTTGACGGTTATTCTTCATGCTTAATTAGGCATAGGACTATTAGAAAAGTTTCTTAAGTTAGAAATTCAATTACCAGTAGTAGATTTGTGGGATTACGTTTGTTGACAATATTCACGAATATTAAAGTACACAAAATTGTCTTTTTTATCAAAGTGATACCATATTTCACTAACCTTAAGCGATTTAAACGATTTAGCCTTAAGGGATCAGCATTTTGAAAGTCTTTTTACAAAAATGATTACGAGACTCTAAATCAACTTAAACTATAGAGAGTCAATTCACTAGAAATGTCCGCAAAGGAAACTCTTCAAGATGTTTTAAAAAGGATGTTTTTAATTGATTTTGGGGCAGTTAGAAAGGAAGAATATCCTGAACTATCACGCAAAGCAGTTAATTTAAGATTACCCTTTACAACAACATACTTTCGCGAGAGTGTATTTTCAGACCTTTACTGATATAACGAAAACGAACTTTTATGTTAAAAACGAAATACAGAAATCGACATGATGCTGAGTCCAAATTAAGGTAAATATTATCCGAAATTACTTCAAAACTCCTTAATAGTTATATTTCTTTTTAACACTGTATATGTTAACTTTTAGCTAATAAAAGTAATTAAATTAAAATAACGTATTTTTTAAGACTGGGAATTAGCACAAAGAGTGGTGATGATGGACGAAATCCATTGGGCCATTCATAGTTTCCAACCCTATAAGGCAGCAGGAAACTGACGGCTTATTACCGGCACTTCTACAGTGGGGGGGGGGGTAAAGTTCTAATAGTCAGACTTGTTGTCATAATGAAAGCATGTCTGGCTCTTAAATCTGTTCCTAGGGGATGGAAGGAAGTGAAAGTCACGTTCATACCCAAACCAGGTAAGAACGACTATACAGACCCTAAATCCTACAGACCTATTAGCCTCACATCCTTTCTTCCAAAGACGATGGAGAGGATGTGTGAACGGGAGTTGAGAGGATCGGCACTAATTAACTTACCGCTACACGAAAAACAACACGCCTATAGTTTAGGTAAATCAACAGAATCGGCACTTCACCAGGTAATAACAAAGATTGAAGAGGCCATCCAAAACAAAGCAATATGTCTAGGCTCCTTTATAGACATAGAAGGTGCTTTTGGCAGAACAAATTTCTCCAGCATAAAAGGTGCCCTAAGTAGACATAATGTTGAACCGTCACTGATTGACTGGATAGTAAACATGCTCAGTACACGAACAATAAAGATCGCTGGTGAATCTCAGACAATTCAGATCATGAAAGGATGCCCGCAGGGTGGGGTTCTTTCAACTCTCCTGTGGAATATGGTCATTAATGAACTCATCAGCAAATTAAACCCTAACCATTTCCACACAGTCGGTTATGCAGATGATCTGACAATACTGGTCTCTGGTAAGACAGCAAGCATTGTGTGCGACCTGACCCAAGCGGCTCTCCGTATTTTGGAGAGATGGTGCAGGGAATATGACCTAACCGTTAATCCAAATAAAACGGTTGTAGTAATATTCACACAGAAACGAATGCTGAATAACTATCATCTTCCAAGTCTTTTCAGCACAAAACTCCAACTTTCTTCCGAGGTAAAATACCTAGGTCTTACCTTGGACAGTAAACTTAACTGGAACAAACACATAGAAAACAAAATTAGCAAAGCTAGTTTAACTTTCTGGCAATGCAGAAACATGATTGGCAAACGATGGGGTAAACCCCATCGTTTGCCAATCATGTTTCTCTCATCTCATCTCATCTCTGATCTGTGGCTTGGTCAGTATCATTAGAAACCAAGGTTCTAATGAGACTGACCAAGCCACATATCAGGATAGTAACAAGTGCTTTCACAGGACATGGCTCTTTTAACAAACATTTGCTCACCATAGGTGTTACGGACAGCCCCCTGTGCAGGGCATGCATGGGAGGGGAAGAAACGGCGGCTCACGTGTTGCTGACATGTCTAGAAGTCGCTTCATACAGGGCTAAACATCTCGGCACGCCGGGATCGCTCCTCGAAGTTGCCTGCAACATCAAGGGACTGCTGAGCTTTTTCGGGGAGATATCATGGCTCGAATAAGCATATTTTTTTCATTCCTGCCCACACGCAAAATACGTGCTTAGACGTGAAGTTGCGGGAAACAGCCCGTCGTAAACTAAACTAAACTAAACTAAAAGGTATTTTTTAACAGCTAGATTTTCTTTTCTTTTGGGGTTAGGAGTTTGCTGTAGTCTGTTCGTTGTAGTCTATATCACTTTCCTCTTGGTAACGAGTTTTACGTATTGCGTACACTCTCATTATTATTAAAATAATTCCTACTAAGTAACTAAAGTTATACTACACAAACAAACCGCATAAAATACTTTCGTTTTTAGTTTAAAAGTTCAAAATACAGAGATAAGATTTAAATATCATTATCAGATCATAAAAATATCTATGTGGAATTGAAAAAAGTAATCACCCCAAAGAAACAAAGAATACAATACGAGTCTACAGACTTCAAGAAATTATACGAGATGGTTAAAACATCAACTTTTAAAATTAATACACACGATTATAAGGAATTTGATGAATACATTAAAAAGCTCATTAGTGAAACCAAAACAAAAAAAAAATAAATAAAATACTAAATCAACCCCAAAAAGAGTGGATTAACAGGCATTTAATAGCAGCAATTAATGAGAGAAATGTGCTATGGAGTAAACTAAAACGTGATCCAAAAAATGAACAGTTAGAAAAAGAGTTCAAAACTAAAAGAGATTCTCTGGCACAAAAAATCAAGAACACAAAAGAAAATTACTTTTACGATGAACTCACAAAATGTAGAAATAAACCTAAAAAAATGTGGAATCTTATAAAAACACTGTCAAATAATAAAAATGTTAATCACTGTGCTCCACCAAACCTAAAAGCCGAAAATGGTATAATAATTTCGGATGCCCTAGAAATATGTCAAAAATTCATTAATTTTTTTGCTAATATAGGAACACAACTGACAAATAAAATACCGCGTGAGTTCCATAACAACACCACACACACAGTACCGAGCCTTGATCCTGGCATGTCGCACCGTACACTGTCTCAATTCGATCCATGCACCGTCAATGAAATAACGAAAATAATTGATGATCTGGACCCCAATACTAGAGTAGGTCTAGACGGAGTTAGTATCAAGGCTATCAAATGTATCAAAAGTTTAGTAGTCCAAAATATAACTAATTGCCTAAATCGATTGTTAACTGAAGGATTTTTTTCCGGACAACCTCAAAATAGGCAAAATCACTCCAATTTATAAGTCTGCTACGAAATCTAGTCCGGAAAATTACCGTCCCATATCACTTCTACCTACACTATCCAAAATTTTAGAGAAAATTATATACAAGAGATTAGACGACTATTTAACTGAAATCAACTTTATGTATGACAAACAGTATGGTTTCCGATCAAAATCTAGTACCCTGGGAGCAACAATTGACCTGATAACTACAATAAAAACAAAAATTGATAAAAACAAGTAGCATTGGGAATATTTGTGGACCTAAAAAAAGCTTTCGACACAGTTAGCCATAATTTGCTCTTAAAAAAACTACAAAATATTGGCGTCACTGGAAAAGTATACAAAATGATGGCATCTACTTGAGCAACCGTTACCAAGTAGTGAAAATTGGATCCATTCAAAGTAAACCCAAACTCTTAACGTGTGGCGTGCCTCAGGGTTCTATCCTCGGTCCATTGCTATTCCTAGTGTACATCAACAACATAAACCAAGCAGGTTTACAAGGTCAAATATCCCTTTACGCAGATGATACGTGTTTATTCTACTTTGGAAACAATATATCTCGTATCATAACACTAGCTCAAGAAGACTTAAACTTACTCCATCAATGGTTTCAGTATAATCTCCTAACTATTAAAATAGCCAAGACCTCATATATAATTTTCAGCGCCAAAAACAAGAAAATCCCTAACCAAAACCACCTTACTTTGACTATAAACGGAGAAACGTTGCAAATAAAAAATCAAGAAAAATACCTTGGACTGATTCTCGACAGTAATTTGACTTGAATGCACATCTCACGCATGTTGAAAACAAACTTTCGTCTCTCGTTGGCCGCCTTCACAAAATAGTTCGATGTATTCCGAAAAAAGCCCGAATCCTAATATATAACTCTCTAGTAAAACCTCACTTACTTTACCTTGTAGAGGTATGGGGTAATGCAGCCAAAACCAATCTTAAACCTCTCCAAGTGCTACAAAACCGTATCATAAAAATTTTGTATAACTATGACTTTTTAACACCAACTAATACAATATATAAGGAAACTAAACTGTTTAACGTTACTCAACTTTATATATATATAGCACATACATACTAATATATAAAATAAAACATAAATTAATCCACACAAAACTCACGTTTTTAACAAAGAAGCAAACAAACAAATACATAACACGCCGAGCTAGTCACCTTGTATTGCCGCCTATAAGAACAAACTATGGTAAAAATAATATAACGTATAAAGGAGCACAGTTATACAACAAACTACCTAAATTTGTAAAGGAGGCGAAATCTTTGAATGTTTTCAAACAGAAGTTACTTGCCTACCTATATTCACAACAGCTAAATACCTAACCTTAATCATTATTAAATAAAAATAAAAAACATTATTAAACTTGGAACACCACCTTATAGTTTGAATAAACAACAAAGATATTCGCTTCTTAAAAGCGACATCCAACAAAGTTATTTATACCCGCACTAAAAATTGTTATTACTAAGTTCATATAGTTATTGTTCTCATGTAAGTGACTATTGTCTTATTGAGAAATAAAGATCTTTAAACCGAAATAAGACAACCGACTTTGGCATATTATGTCAAATTTAGTTCCCGGTACGGAAAATGATGGTGCTTCATATCGGCGCAGACATGTTGTACAGTATAGCTCGTACTTGTACATATAGAGGTCAGTGCAGTATACGGAATTGATGTCACACCTTATAGTAAGCATGAACGATTTCAGCCTCTAGCTGCAACAGTTACATAAGCGATATTGAGTTTTCATGTCGTTATTTAAAACCGTTTTCAAATTTCGATATTGCCACTGAATGCGCAAACGACAACCGAAACATAATCGCAACCTGGAAAACCAATGCAAAACTTTTATTTTACGAATTGCTTAGATTATTAGAGGTTATTATAGGAGTATTATTTATTAATGATTATTTATGTTGACGGTTATTCTTCATGCTTAATTAGGCATAGGACTATTAGAAAAGTTTCTTAAGTTAGAAATTCAATTACCAGTAGTAGATTTGTGGGATTACGTTTGTTGACAATATTCACGAATATTAAAGTACACAAAATTGTCTTTTTTATCAAAGTGATACCATATTTCACTAACCTTAAGCGATTTAAACGATTTAGCCTTAAGGGATCAGCATTTTGAAAGTCTTTTTACAAAAATGATTACGAGACTCTAAATCAACTTAAACTATGCTATAGTTATTTTCACTGTACTTACACATAATTGTTTGAATTAAAACTAATGCACAAACGCAACGTCAAACATTAATAATTTTATAGATAATATCGTAATGCGTTTTGAAAAAAAAACAATTCAAAAAACTATTCATCCAAAACATAAACAAAAAATTGCCTTAACCAAATATAATATGGCCATAGAAATCTAAGCCTTGTGTCTAATAAGCTAAAGATCACTCATTCATCATAAGCTAAAGATCATCAACAAAATTTGATAACTCTTACAACTACATAAACATAAAATTTAGGCAATTTTAACCATTTAAAAGTCGACCTTTTGATCGTTCCACTGTTTGCGTTATGCGTTTCGTTTTCGTACGTTGGTTAGGTAGTGAAGTATAATTAATAGTGATTATGGTAAGGTCAACTCTCGCAATTCAAACTACCAATTAAGTTATAACAACAAATGAACTAAATCAGATCAGAATGTTGCAATAGTTATTGAGAAATATTTTACTAATATTCTGATGTTAGTCACGAAGTCACTGTACTCTTTTCCTGCCGTCGCCAAATCATTAATTAAACAAATTTTAAATGCGTGTACAAAGAACTTTACATTTCTTAAAGTATCATCAAAATATATTGTAAAATATTTTAAAACTATTGATATTAAGAAGACCGCAGATCCGTAAAAGTTATTGCGTCTATAATAGATTCAATTGCACTTCAACCATCTATTATTTTTAATAATATTATCGAATCTGGTGAGTTTCCTATTTTATTGCAGCATTTGCAACATTGGACACTTGGTAAAATTGTTGAAAATAATTATACTTGACCAAAATGTTTTTAATGTAAATAATTTGCTACAAAAATCATTTCGGTTTTACAAGAGGTCACTTGACAACTAATGCTGGTATTGAAATCATTAAATATATTTTCAAAGCCTGGGAGAATTCACAGGATGCTTTGGGTATATTCTGTGACCTGTCCAAACCTTCGATGTGTTCACCATTAAACATTAATAAGGAAACTTCAACACTACGGTGTAAGAAGTGATGCTTTTAAATTAATTATTTCATAGTATTTAAGTAACAGATTCGGTGGTTTGGTCATGTAGAAGGAATTAATGAGGAAAGAGTAACAAAATATGGCAGTTGTGAACAGCAGAGTCGGGAAGGGACGCCCTAGATGAAAGTTTATCGACCAAATTGGCGTAATTTTGAAAATGGGCCACATTAGCAGTACCCTTAACCGACGAGCGTCTATGCGTAGCTGGATGTAAAGGAGGCGAGAAAGGTATATCAGGATCGTGCCAAATAGAAGTCCGTAGTCTCTGCCTACCCCTCTGGGTAACAGGCGTGAGTGTTTATGTTTATGATTGTTTTTTAAGTAACAGAACGCAAAAAGTTGTCATTAATAATACTAGTTCTTCCGAGTCAAAAGTATTGTTGCGTGCCGTAATTAATGCCTGGTACATGGCACTTGCGCCATCTAGTATCGAATAGTAGAACTAATATTTCTACAAAATTCCATACTACATCTTTCTACACCTATTCGGTGGGGATCGGTATGTGCTCGAACATTCTAAATGTTTCAGTGGAAAATGTCCTATATAAGGCCGTTTAGGACCGCGACCGAATCAGTATTGAATTCATAGATTTCTTTATATATACTAGATTGAATTGGTGATTCAAGCGAATACTTCGAAGCGATATAACTGTAAACGAAAATGATCATTGTGATTCATTATTAGTGTGTTTCAAGTTGTAATTGGTGTTCGGTAATTAAAGTATCAATTTTGGTAATTCAATGGGCAGTATTTATTAACACGAACCCATAAGCTCGTAACAGGTACATGGTACTTGCGCCATCTAGTATCGAATAGTAGAACTAATCTTTCTACAAAATTCCATACTACATCTTTCTACACCTATTCGGTGGGGATCGGTATGTGCTCGAACATTCTAAATGTTTCAGTGGAAAATGTCCTATATAAGGCCGTTTAGGACCGCGACCGAATCAGTATTGAATTCATAGATTTCTTTATATATACTAGATTGAATTGGTGATTCAAGCGAATACTTCGAAGCGATATAACTGTAAACTAAAATGATCATTGTGATTCATTATTAGTGTGTTTCAAGTTGTAATTGGTGTTCGGTAATTAAAGTATCAATTTTGGTAATTCAATGGGCAGTATTTATTAACACGAACCCATAAGCTCGTAACAGTACAAATGGGCGTGCCTCAATAATGACTTACCTCACATAGTTAGGGATAACCATGATATATTATCATGATACATATCAGTATGATTAGCTGATTACACTTCATTAATTTCCAAATTAAAACGCCAGTTACTAAATTAGGACGAAGTAAACAATGCTATATATAAATTAGTAAATTGGTTTAATGTTAATGATTTGCCTTTAAATGGTACGAAAATGAATGTATAAAATTCATAACTCCGAATGTCAAGCATGTTACTACAAACTTAATTTTGAACGAAGACGAGCTGAGTCTTCTTGATCATCATCATCGTCATTATCATTGCAGTCCTTCACAAGTCCACTGCTGAACGTAGGCCTCCCCCAAGTAATGCCACAAAGCACGGTACTGAGCCACCTGCATCCATCGACTTCCTGCATGTCTTACCAGGTCGTCACTCCATATAGTGCGGGGTTGCCCTACACTACGACTACCGATACGACGGTACGAGGCTGCCACTCGAAAACCTTTTTTCCCCATCGGTTATCAGTTCTTCGAGCTATATGGCTGGCCCATTGCCAATTCAGCTTACTAATCTGTTGGGCTACGTCGGTCACTCTGGTTCTACTGCGGGTATCCGCATTTCTGAGTTCATTACGCAGAAAAATTCCGAGCATAGCCCTCTCCATAGCTCGCTGAGTGACCTTGAGCGTCCTCATACGGCCAGCAGTGAAGGACCACGTCTCAGCTCCGTAAGTCATCACTGGCAATACGCACTGGTTTTAAAATCTAGTTTTCAGAGTTTGAGGTATACCTGACGAGAAGGTGTGTCGTAATTTCCCGAACGCTGCCCAGCCGAGTTGAATCCATCGATTGACCTCTCGATCGACGTTGGACTTACCTAGTCGGTCTATTTGTCCCAGGTAAACATGTTGACGAGTCAACAACTTCGAGCATAGTACTCCCAACAACTACCAGCATAGGTGTGACATGGACATTAAACATGATCTTTGTTTTGTCCATGTTCATCTTAAGACCTATCCATTGGGAGACACCATCGAGATCATTGAGCATAGTGCTTAGGTCCTCCAGCGATTCTTTGGTGGTTGATGTACTCGCCATTGATGTAAATACCGTGTCCTTTCCAGTCCAGTAGCTTGAAAACGTTTTCCAATGCAGCGGTGACGAGTTTCGGGGAAATAACGTTACCCTATCTTACACCTATCTGCAGCTGGATAGGTTTCGAACTCAGGTTCAGTTCTCGGATAGCAATCGTAGCCCTACTATACAAACACTTCAGCACTTCGATATACCGACAATCAACTTGGCACCGCTGAAGGGACTGTAGCACCGCCCAAATTTTGACAGAATCAAAGGCTTTCTCGTAGTCCACACACGCTAGGCAAATTGGCAGATTGTACTCTTCGATCTTCTGTACAATCTGCCGCAGGGTATGTATGTGGTCTTTAGTACTGAAGCCTTTTGCGGTAACCGGCTTGTTCGGGTGGCTGGAAGTCGTCGAGTATGCGTGAGAGACGATTCGAAATGACTCTCGAAAACAGCACGCAGACGCCGCTTAGAAGGGAAATCAGTCTGTAGTTCTTCAAGAGAGCGTTGTCGCCTTTCTTGAAGAACAAGACCACCGCACTTCTGTTCCACGCCTTCGGAGAAGTGCCACCATGGAGGACGGAATTGAAGAGCTTCTGTAGGACTTTAAGTACCGGTGTTCCAGCCGCTGTCAGATGCTTCGCTGTAATTCCATTTTCACCTGGGGCCCTGCCTTTTTAAGGTAGATAGCCATTCTAATCTCGCTCAGACCGACGTCCGGAATATCATCGGAATAATGTCGGATAAGACTTGCTCTTGGATCGTTCCTCACACCTGCATGTGGCTCCAACGATGATGTGTACAGCTGCCCATAGAATCTCTCAATCTCAAAATTTATTTTTTGATTAAAATCTCTGGTGTCCTGGAAACGATGCTGCCATACTTAGCCTTCAGTTTCGCCACTTGGCTCTTTCTGGCAGACAGATCTCTGGCAAAAACTTTGGAGCCCTGGTTCCGCTCAATCGCTTCTTCAATATGAACTGTATTAAAGTTACTTAAGTCTCGCCGCATTTGAAAATCTGTCTTTTCAGTTGCCTGTATGCTGTCAAATCTGCTGACGATTGCAGCCTCATCTCCCGTCTAACAAGCGTGAGATTAAGAGTGTGATCGGAGAGTTTTTGTGTTCTTCTGCGGTGGGTCTTGCAGAACTTAGCTCCGACCGCATGGACAGTTTCCACGAGCTTGTCATTCATATCTTCACTACATTGCAATCTTCTAGGCACTGGACACAGAACCACAGGGTTTTTGTTACAGGTGATAAGCCAACACCGGAGGATAGACCTAACAGCTTCTCTACCTGCCCTGTTGTTGTCTCTTTTTAACGTAAATATCTCTATCGATCTATCTCTCTCTAACATGTAAGGTTATTCAAATTCCTAGAAATTGTAACAAGAACCCATTTTGGGTATGTAGTAAAAGTGATTACTGACAATTACAATTTAAGGAATTTGGCCCCTGTTAAGAAATAATAGGCCCATATTTTTTATAACTTGTTTTCCTAGAGTATTATACCATTTTGGAATGTTAGTTAGTTGCGTCAATTTAAAAAAAAAACTTGCCATACTAGTGTTCATACTTTTTTTTACACCACGATAAGTTAAAGTTGGTTAAAAGTAAAAGTCTTCAAAAAATTTAGGGAATAAAATAAGTTTCATTAATTTTCATGATAAAACAAGAGTTATTCTGGATTTTTTAAGAATTGTGGTAGATAGCAGTGCTATTCAGCTTACCTATAAAAAAAAGAAACAAATATTGAAAAAATTGTGGTCATGTTAGTGAAAAATATCATAAATGGTCTCAATTTCTGAAGAATTTCATTTTTTTATATAACTTAAAATATAATTGGGATATTTTTTTTCTTTTTTTCCCCGATTAGTCCGGGGCAGGTTTATCCTCCGGTGTTGGCTTATCGTTACCGTTTGGTGATTCTGAGTATAAGGTACGCAACCCTCGTCGACACACTCCCAATCTTTACAACGTTGTTAACAAGAGACTTGTGGACAATAAATCCAACACCTCCTTAGGACAGACGGTCGCCCTCCCGGTGATAGAACAAGTTGCCGAATTCGAGAATCACCGTGTCCACCCCCTCTCTTCGGACCTCGAACAATCCTATAATATTCCAGCCTAACTTGTCTATCTCTTCTTCCAGCTCCAGGATCTTCTCGTCAGTCCTCAGGGTGCGTGCGTTAAAGGTTGCCAGGTCGAGTCGTCGTGGGTGGCAACCGAACCTCTACCGGAGATTCTTAGCACTCCCTGCCCCGCCGTTACCACGGTTGCCACCGTAGCCAGGAATAGTGGGACCGCCGGGGACTGGGGGCTGTTTCTTAGTAACTATATTTCCATAGTTGCCACGCTTGGCGAGCGGGTTGGCAGCCGCAGTTTTTTTTGTACAGTTGCTACTACCAGGAAGATGCTGCTGCCCATCTTCTGCCTGTTTCCCTCTGTCGCCTTTTACGACACTCACGGGAAGATATGGGGTAGTGGATATTCTTAACCTCCACTACACGGCAAGTAAGTAAGTCTTCTTGATACCACCATTTTTCTTGGAAACACACTAGACACAAAGCTTCAATGGGACCCCCAAATATCAAAACTAGCAAGCAGACTTAGTTTTGCAAAATATAGTAAAGTAAAGTAAAGTTACAGCCTATATACGTCCCACTGCTGGGCACAGGCCTATCCTCATTTCTGAGAGGGTTTTAGGGCAAGGAAGTGTCCGCCGCACTGCCCCAATGCGTGTTGGCAAACTTCACATGTCTTCGAAATTTTTTTCTTATTCCTCAGACATGCAGATTTCCTCACGATGTTTTCCTTCATCGCCGAGCACGTGGTAAATCAGAACTTAAAATTGCAATTAACAATTTCATTGGTGCCGGCGGGGATCGAACCGTGGGACGATCGAGCAGTGGGACGTATATAGGCTGTACGAGTAACGTTAACGTTACGTACGTTAATGGGCCGCAGCAACCACTTACCTACCATCAGGTGGACTGTGTGCTCGTTTGTCACCCTATCTTATAAAAAATGAGGGCCATTAGAGCAATCTATGTTATAAAACCTAAAGTGTTGCCCAGATAAAAAATTTCTATATGAAATTTAAGAAATTAATATATTAACTTTGCTTTCTCAATACAGTTATGAAAATGTAATGTAATATAATGTGTTTGTGTTTTACAAAAAATTTAGAGATATTTATTCCAATAATTTCTTAAATTTACGCGAGATATTTATTCTGTAAATACTAGCTGTGCCAGCGACTTCGTTCGCGTGGAATTAGTGCTATTGCTATCCTATGGGATGATGATGACACTAATCTGAATAAAAATATTAGGTTAGTCGGTCGATCAGACAAACAAACGAACGAACAAATAAACGGACCCACAAACGAACCAAGAAACGAATAGGTCAAACTGTACGCTTGTGTTTTATTTTGTAAATAAACAACAAAATGACCGCAATAACGTAATCCCTAATTTGCTCCTGGATTTCGCTGGCCTATACTTGGTTTCCATACAACAAATAAGAGATTGCCCTAATTAAGCAATCTAATCAAGGAATCCCTAAATAATTAAATAAAAGTGAGCGCGCTCAGAAAGCCACGCCCACCATGCTTTCGCGGCAAGTACAGCCTCATTACCGACGATCTCGGATGATGCATCCTATGGGACGTCATGGTAGTGCGGACTTTTCTATCCAGGGCGTTAAGCTCAGTCTGAGTCCACCTGAGTATGCCAAATGTAATTTAATCAAATATGTAATGTAATTTAAATAAATTAAAATTAATGTTCTATAAATATGTAATTATAAATTAAAATGAAAAGATAAATATACATAAATATCAATAAAATAAAATAAATATAAAAACTACATAAATAAATAAGATCCAACCAGATGGGAGCCCTCGGCAGAGAGGACCAAACGGCCGAGGGTTAGGGGGAAAGGGAAAGAAACCGGCAATAAAATTGTTATTATTATTATTATTATTTTTATCTCTGCATCACCCAAAGGTTGACTGGAAGAGAAAGCCTCAGGCATTAAGTTCGCCTGTACATCATATTGCATGAAGTTTTAATAAATAAATAAATAATTGCATTATTTTAATCCCAAAGTATTCGTACTAATTTTAAAGTTACAAAAATCATTTAATAATTTTTCCCTATACAAATATGAAATCACCCCGTAAAAAAGATTTTTAAAAACCTTATTTTACTCTATAATGATTTAAATTTTCTAAAAATTATTTCTTAGTGTATGCCTACGTCCAGCGGTTTGAGCTGATACAATATTATTAGTACAAATTTTGAACCCTTGTTTTAAAGCCGTAAGCCAAATTTTATTATTTACCTAATTACTTTAAAGCATTAAATAATTTTCTCTACAAATTGAACATTATCTACCCCCTTCTCCCTCCCCCGGTAAGGGGTTGTTTTAAGAAATACCAAAATATTTTATCTCCATACAAAATTGCACAGCCTCTGGCCCTGCCCCCTCTACCGCAACGGATTATTTTGAAATCGCAAAATACGTAACCATTTATTTTTTAAATACAGTAAGTATCGGGTCAATCGCCCTGTAAATTTTTTTATAAAATAATAAACTGTAACACTCTAATTTCACCCTCTTAGGGATCGAATTTTCCAATATTATTTCATAGTGGGTTTCTACGTCATAAAAGTGGCTACTGTCCAAATTTTAGATTTCTACTTCAAACGGTTTAGGTAGAACTTGTGCGCTGGTAGATGGGCTAGTCACTCAGTATAGTATATTATCTATGACTAGGTATATAAAGAGTATATACTATATAGTAGATATACAGTGAAAAGTGACATCTGTCGGTAAATGGCAAAACTAACTTTACGGAAAATTAAATTTTATTCTGATTGATTTAACTACGTCCAATATAAATGAAAGTTTATAAACGCTATTTGCAAACGAAATTTAAAAGAGAAATAATTTTGTCTAATTTTAAGTACTTATTAACTTAGCAAATAGAAACATAAATAAATAATATTGTTGCGCGCCTAAGTTGACGTCATGTACGCGCGCCATCTAGTGTCGGGGACCAGAGCGAGGAGGGCTTTCCAGAAAATGACATTACTAATCTTTTAATCAACAGCGCCATCTAGTATCGAATTGAAGAACTAAGCTTTCTAGAAGCCTCACACTCGAACTTTCTCACCGAGAATATTCTGGATGTTTCGGCGTAAAAGTGTATTTAAACCCGCTGCATGCCGCGATCGGGGCAGTATTGAGTTTCGTTGGCGAGATAAGCGAAGCTTCGGAGCGAAATTAATCGCTGTGATTAAATGCTTTAAGTTTTAATCAGTGTAAAGTGAATTAAAGTGTTAATTTTTGTAATTCAATCGGCAGTTTTTATTGTCACGAACCCTAAGCTAGTAACAATTGGTGTCAGAAGTGGGATCAAATCATGCCGATTTTACCTAAGGAGGAAACGGAGGGTGTCCGTACCTGGAGTCAACGCCAGCAGGAGACGGACCAGAGAAGATTTGGTGGCGCAACGCCGCAGACGTCGGGGAGTGAATTGCCAACCACGGAGGCTGGCCCGTCAGCAGCTTCTACACCTGCAGCACCTGACTTAGGTGCTTTCATGATGATGTTGCAGGAACAGGCCTGACAGCAGGCGGATCAGGCACGCCGATTTGAAGAGCAGCTGCGATGCAGACAGGAGGAACAGGCCTGTTGGTTGAAAGAGCAGCAGGAGGAACAGGCCCGCCGACAAGAGGAACAGGCCCGTTGGTTGAAAGAGCAGCAGGAGGAACAGGCTCGCCGACAGGAGGAACGGGTCCGTCAGTTGGAAGAGAAGCTGCGGGGCGGAAGAGAGGAACAAGTCCGTCATTTGGAAGAGCAGCTGCGGGGCGGACAAGAGGAGCAGGCCCGTCGGTTGGAAGAGCAGATGCTCCTCATGAAGGACCTTCACGCTACCTTCGGGAAGGAGATAAAGGAGGTGAAGGATAGGGTTGCTCAACATGACAACCGCCTGTCGGAAGCTGAAACCCAAATCGCGAAAGCTGAAACCCGAATCGAGAAAGCTGAAACCCGAATCGACCAAGTGAACAATCGGGTTGACAACGTAATGGCTGACATGAAGAAAACGCTGGACGACCTCAAACTGGGGGATGGAATTACAGCTCCCGTAGTAGCTACTACACCTTCGCTACGTGAGTTCAAAGTGCCACCGTTCGACAGGACTTCTTCCTGGTCAGCCTACAAAACTAGTTCGAGGCTGTTATGAAGCGAACGGCTGGAATAAAAGTCAGGCTATGACCGCTCTCACACTAGGCCTGCGCGACCAGGCCTTAACTGTTCTGGAAACTCTCGGTGAGGAAGTGACTTATGAGCAGCTCCTTGAGGCATTGGAGGCAAGATATGGCGACGCTCACCTGGAACACGTCTTTCGTGCGCAGCTTAAAAATCATGTGCAGCGCATCAAGGAAAACCTGCAGCAGTGGGCTCTAAAGGTGGAGAGGCTGGTGCGAAAAGCA
>CAJQZP010000008.1:20465000-20475000 GCA_907164705.1 Parnassius apollo
TGGTCCTGGAAATATGGTACTCTAGGTTTTAAGAATTTTTACGAGTTGATTTTATGCTTACTTGTACGGAGAAAATTATTAAATGATATTATGTGGATTACAATAATAAAACACGTTTTTTATTTTTCGAAAATCTTACCTCAATGCGTTTAGTTGAGGGCTATGATAATTATGAATAATACATGTTTTAGAACTTTACAAAAATTTGCCCCCATTTACAGTTGATTAAAAGGTGGAACATTGTTAAACAAAACAGTAAATGAAAGTTACAGCCTATACACTTCCCACTACTGGGGACAGATGTCTTCTCATTTTTGAGAACGCTTTAGGGCAAGTAAATGTCCGTCACATGTTTTCGAAACAATTTTGTCTTATTTCTCCGACATGCAGGTTTCCTCACGATGTTTTCCTTCACCGCTATGAACATCGCAAATCCGCACTTAAAATTGCAAGTAACAATTTTGTTAGTGTCAGCGGGTATCGAACTCGGGTTGCTCGCGCACTGTGAAATTTACAGCGAGCACTTAGGTATGAACCTTTCGGTAAAGAGTAATAGTGTTTTATAATATGTGCGTAAGTACCAAGAAAGTACCTACATTATAATTTAACGACGCAGCAGTATTATGGATCACGAGTTGAGGTGTACTTTTTATTCCCTCACTCTCATAGTCGGACGGGACGGTAATCCGACACAAATATAGAGAGAACGGACATGGACACAGAACCAATTGCTTTACGTGATATGAGGCACTGGGATGAAACACTGGCTGCTAATTAAGAATTCCTTGATAGAAAACCCAACTGATTTTGATCCCGAATACACCTACTACTTAAAGGTCAAAAGACTTTCCTCGGTTGAACTTAGTATTATTTTTCAAATGTTTGCAGGACAAGACATAATATAGATACCTATTTTTATTAATTTTGATTGAAGTTTACATTTCAAATATTTTTCATATTAATGGCAATATGATAACTTAAGATGGTACTAATAATTGAGGATGAAGTTTGCTCATTTAGGGCAGTTCATCTGTTGTATGGAACCAAGTGTTGCCTAGAGAAATTAGGTAGCCAATAGGGTATTACGCCTTTTTTTAAATAGTTTTTTGAATGAGTCCTAGAGCAGTAATGAACCACTATAATTTTTATATAATTTTTTAAAACCGAGTAGTGCCATAAACATTACTCTTGTGTTTTCGTTTCAAATTTGTGCGCGAAAACGTTAGCTGCCATGCTGTTCTGCTCGTAAGTGTTGTAAGTGTTGCCTAGAGAAATTCGGGAGCCATTAGGATATTACAACTTTTTTCGAATAGTATTTTGAATGAATCACAATAATTTTTTTTTACCGAGTAGTGCCATAAAAATTACTTGTGACGTCACTGCTCTAGTAAATAAAGTGATTTTGGATAGATACATGATGTTTTTGGATGTTGAATAATGTGTTATCATCTTTATCGTTGCTAATGTGTTGTGCCTGAATGCAAAAAGCATAAGCATAAAGAGCATAAGAACAGCGGGGAAGTTATAGACTCAAGTGACAACTGATTTAAATATGAGAAATACTTGGTAAGACCAGGCAAGAAGAGACCCGAAGACATTCTCTACAAAAACAAGACAATAATTCTATGAACATCACTTTCATGTAAGTATGATTTATGTTTTAATACACTAATGTTATCTTCAGTCGTCGCCGTAGAAGGCCGTCCCTCACGCAGATCGTGGGTGAGATTAGTGCGACTATGGTTAAGCACATTAAACCAGTTGTAAAGAGTGGCACGAGATGGGGCTTTATCGTCGTGAAACGAAGTCTATCATAACTTTCTTGTTGACTTAAATGACATCGAAAGTCATAAAAAATCATTGAAAGATACGAAAATTTTCTCGCGTTATATTATCTCGCGTTATATAAATTTTCATGCTGACGTAACACAAACAATTTTCAATTTGCCGCCAAATCGTACACAAGTGACAAATTAATAAAATACATACACAATAGTATTGGTAAAGAGTTCTACTTTCAAAATTTGAACTTATTTTTTATTATATCGTTTGCAAGTGACCAGTGCTAAAAACTTTCATTGTTGCCCTCATATGTATAGGTTTCGAACCTACAGTCTGTTTAAGTATTGTTTAAGAAACGAGGCTCTATATGATCAGAATATTTAACTTATTTCCAGATGCCAAGGAATAAAGGGATTTTGAGGGAGATCGGAATCCGAAAAAAGTGGAAGCAGCCTTTAGGTTTCTACTTTTCTGGTGACTGTGTTACGGCCGATAGATTATCTGTTCTTATAAAAGAAGTAAGTATGCAATATTGTTTGTTGACTGACATACATATGGCATATGGCTCAATATACATAATAATATATTTGTATTTACAGGTACTTGATGCAAGCTTTCAAACTGGGTTGAATGTGACTGCTACTGTATCAGACAACTTTGGTGTGAATATCAAAGCATTAAACTCCTTGGTTCCAGTTCAGTGGCACAACCATATTTTGAGTTTAAAGGCCATGAAATCGTCACAATTATAGATCCACCTCACCTAATCAAATGCTTCAGAAATAATTTACTGAAGTACGACATTAAATGCCCTCAAGTATTGCAAATTGATGAAAAATCTATACCAGGTAACTTAAATGTTCTAAATAATAGATAATAATTAGGTATGACACGAGTACATGACTAAGGTCAAAGGTGGCAATTCAGACTTCGTAAGATTTATCTTGTCTTGTGCAACCCGCCGCGCGGATGATCATTAGATTAATATTAACTAACACAGACTCAAATAAATGTATTTTTTAATACTTCTGTCATTATCATGTTTATTATTACAGGTGTAGCCAAGTGGAGCCACATTAAATCATTCTTTAAAAAAGACAATGAAAATCCAAATTTTGTTTTTGCACCTGCTTTAACCAAGCAGCATATTGAACCCAATTTTAAACAAAAGATGAAAGTCAGCTTAGCTTGCCAAGTATTCAGCCATTCAGTCGCTGCAGGAATGCTTGCAAAAATTGCGAACAGTAAGTCGTACACAGTATTTAAAGCTCAAAAGAGATGCTTACGAGCCATTTGTAAAATTAACCAAAGTGAGAGTTGTAAGCCATACTTCATTAATTTAAAATTATTAACAATGCCATGTCTATATATATATGAGGTAGTCTTATTTGTACGTCAAAACTTAAGTTTTTACAAAAAACTAAATGTCCAGCGTCATAAAGATAAATTGAGCCATCCCAATAGTAAGACTGTTTTGTTTCAAAAAAGCGTATTCTGTATGGGTCCTCGACTGTATAACCATTTACCTAAATATATAAGAGATTCTAAGAGCTTTCACATTTTTAAGAAACAACTAAACACATTTTTAACCATAAAAGCGTATTATAATATTGACGATTATCTATATGACAATTTTTAAATTTTAACTATCAAATTTATTGAACGAAACGTTATCTATGTTATTAATTTTGAGACAATTTATACCTACTCGTTTTGACATTATTACTTGGACATTACAATTTTAATTATTACATGTATTTTATCATTATTTTGTGAATTATTATTATGTTAGTAGCGCAAATATACAAATAGGGTTATATTATGTTAATGTAATTATCGGCATTTTCCATTTAATTTTAATTATAAATAAAATCTAATATTTAAGTAGTTTGCATACCGAAAGGTAGAATATGGCTGTATTTTGTTAAATTATTAAGACCTATTGTAACCCATATATCGCAAATGAATAAAATGAATTTGAATTTGAATTTGTCTTATTGGATAACTTTTAATAATCTTCAAAAATAACCGACGTCTCGAAATATAATATAATAGTTTCTGAAAATATCAAATAACTATTATTAGAGCTTATTCAAATAATCATTCTAATTAGATAAAATTAATCTACTTCGCGTTGACAGCTTCCTTTTTATAATTGAATATTTTTATAAAGATTACTTTATTTAGTGTAATTTTGATTACTTATTAGGTGTAATTTTTATGCCTGCTGTACACGCTCGTCTCCTCTTGTCTCGTGCTTCCCTCCCCGACACGCTTCCAAGAGCAAACGAGGGTGCGAGACGCGACGCGGCAAACGCGTGAAGTTCCCATTGTCTTCAATTTCATTTCATTTTCCATAACCTTTCACTATGAAATAAAAAATGAGTGTTTACTTTCCAGATGAACTGCCGCAAGAAACAACGACGACAGCCATGCTGATAGAAAAAATAGACCAGCTGTTTGACACCTTAAATGGCGATACGCCTGATCAGAAAAGAGGAAAAAATTCCTTACAAATTTTACCCGCAGAAGTCCACATTTAAATTATTTTAAGGAAATGACAATCCTGTTCCAAAAATTACAATTTATTGGTGCCAGATGAAAGCCTCCTTCGCAGGAAGGTTTTATTAGAACTATAAATGCAGTTGAGCATCTGATTTTTAATTTAGAAAAGCAATATAATGTAAAAAGTTTATCAACGCGCAGACTCAATCAAGATCCATTAGAAAACTGTTTTGGTTGCATCCGCAGCAATTGTGGATGCAACCCGAACCCAAACACCCTACAATTTGTTGCAGCTCTCAAAACCTCCATGATCAACAATTTATTGCATAGCAGTAAAAATAAAAATTGCAAAGAAGACGATAAAGTCATATTTAAAATCTTTTTTAAGTCGAGTTGACCAAAATAAAGAAACAAATGTAGCTGTTAAAACATTTAATTTAACAGAAAGTATAGAAGCATCTAATACTGTAAAACTCCAGTGTTCTGGAGAACTGCAAGCTCGCGCATATGTATGTGGCTTTATGATAAAAAATTAGTACCCATCTGCCATCAGTAAAATCACAATGCTTGCAGACCAGCACACACAGGTAAGTCATTTATTCACAAGTTTTAAAGAATACAGTTGTATGCGCAATAGTCTACATTATGTTAATAATTTTTTTACAAAAATTGTTGATACATTTTTGGATGAGCATGGGTGTAAAATAAATATAAATAATGAACTTATAGAAATTTTAAGAACAAAATTAAATTTCGAATGATTGCTTGACTGTTCTGAGCACTATGAAAAAAATAAAATGCATATAATTATTTCTACTATATGTATATGCATAAAACGACACTATATTAAAAAAAATAGGCAGTTCACCGATGAGGCTTCGAAAAAAGTAATGAAAAGAAAAATAAATATTTCAAAACACGCTTACAACTTCGTTTTATTTAATACCTTGCCATAAATATGTATGTATCATGAAAATAAACCGAAATTCAGGTAATTTTCAAATTAAATACCAGAATTTCGCTTTGTTTTCATGATACATGCCATAAAATAAAATAAAGAGTTTATCATCAGTTTTGAAATCTGGCGCGAAAATTAGTTCATGGGTCAAAAACTGGCGCGCTAGTGTCGAAAGCTGTTGGCAATTTTTTTGTAAGAAGTTTTCGTTCTTCCCGTCAGGGTATATTTATTCTGTGGTATGGTGTCAGTGCGGCTGAAGCAGAAATAAAGGAAATATTAATTCTTAGTAAAATTATAAACGTACATGTAGTGTAGCTGTTTGAAGCAGATGGAAGTGACGATAATACATGCAATATTTACTCGTTTTGAAATCATCCAGCTGCTGCCTGGATGTACTGCACTTACGCTCCGACGACGGTATTATCATATTTCTAAGGACTTTCGGTTGCATGCGTTTATGAGGGGCATGCATGCTTTATGAAACGCGGGGACAAGTATGTGCTTCTGTTCATCTCAAGTATTTGTACGGGAGTACATACAACCTTATCAAATAAATAAGATTTTTGATACGTTATATAGCGCCTTACTATGATTTAAAGCTGGGTGTATCACCAATATCACATGTAAGTGAATCTGGGGTCATATTTTTCATGTTCAAACTCATCAATACATTATGCGTTTTATATGTTTTCTATTAAAAAGGCAGTGAAAGAAATGGCACTAAGATATAAATGGGATTTGGTCTGCTACCATTAGTTTTTACAATATAAATAAAGATTTTGCACGACAAAAGAAATGTTTACGAGCAGTATGTCAGTTGCAGATTACCGATAGTTGCAAACCGCATTTCATTGATCTTAACATTCTGACCCTACAATCTTTATATATATTTGAAGTAGCTATGTTTGTAAGGAAACATTTTAGCATATTTGAAAACGCTAATAATAAACGACATAGGAATAAACTACGCACAAAACCTCATAAAACAGCCCTGTATTCAAAAAGTTTCCTGGGTATGGCTCCTAAAATTTTTAATAAATTTCCAAAAAACATCAAAGAAACTGATAATATAGACAAATTTAAGAAATTGCTTTCGAGTTTTTTAATATACAAAGCATACTACTCTATCAACGAATACTTTGAAGATAAAATGAGTTGTTTTTAGTACCTGCAATAATTAATGGACGATTTATTTATTATATGTTTATATTTATGTAATTGATAATTAAGATAATAATTAATGTTATTTCTAAACATACTAATTATAATTGAAATTGTTATTTTATTAAAAATTAATTTTCATATTGCCAGGTGATAGGGATAAACAAATATTTGTATGCCTTTGTAGGCGAAACATAGTGTTACGTATCATACCTTTTCCACCAAGTTTGTAACTTTTTACCTATGTTTTACAAATAAATTATTTGATTTGATTTGATCATTGTTATTGTAGTGTAAGGTTACATTAATATAATTATGCCGTTACTTTGCGGAAAACCATTATATTAAAGTTGGTAAAAATTACTTTGCTTATATCCACTTAATGAAATAAAATGATGTGTCTTAATTTGTTTGAAGAGCACTTCCCGCCCTTCTCAACTGCGCGCACTAACCCTGTTACCACTAATCCCAGCACCACTACTGCCAACACCACTACCCTAGGAATGACACACCATCGTCGATTATACGATAAGTGTTTCGACTCAACACGAGGCATCCTCAGGTAGTAGTCAGAAGTAGACACTGCAGTGGCTGACCACTGAGTGATGAGCTGAAACAGCTGCTATTTGTACAACTTGCTTACGCCCCCGCTTCCCACTTTAATAGAGAGTAACGACGTCACGTGATTATGATTTACAAATAAATTTTTATTTAATTTTTTATGGTCGAGTTTTACGAACTTAAGTTATTTCTATATGTTTAAATACTTATTTTGATAACGCGCTTAACAAGCACTACAGGGTATTCGTTATATGTTTTAGATATTACCGTGTAGTGGCGGTGTAATAAATAGTAAATAACTACCAATAGCATGAGAGCCGTGGTAGCTCTGATGGTTAACGCTGGCTGTAAATATAACAGAACGCGAGTAACCCGGGTTCGATCCTCGCCGGCACCAATGAAATGGTTAATTGCAATTTTAAGTGCTGATTGACCACGTCCTCGGTGGTGAAGGAAAACATCGTGAGGAAAACTGCATGTCTGAGGAATAAGAAAAAAAATTCGAAAAGACATGTGAAGTTCGCCAACACGCATTGGGGTCAGCGCGGCGGACACTTCCTTGCCCTAAAACCGTCTCAGAAATGAGGGGAAGCCTGTGCCCAGCAGTGGGATGTATATAGGCTGTAACTTTACTTTACTTTACCCATATCATCCCTTGGGTGTCGTAAGAGGCAACAAAGGAAAATAAATCAGGAAACGGGTAGCAATATGCTTTAATAAGGACTAAAAATCAAGAACTGCGATTGCCAACCCGCTTGCCACGCGTGACATCTATGGCAAACATCCTCTCATGAGGAAATCTATAAGGAAGTACTTTGTTCAGCAGTGGACTTTAATAAGGTGTAACTGTAATTTTATATATACATATATATATATATATATATATATATATATATATATATATATATATATATATATATATATATATATATATATATACGTATATATATATATATATGACTGCTTCGTTGGTCTAGTGGTTGTAGTAGTGCGACTGCTGATCATTAGGTCCTGGGTTCGAATCCCGGGTCGGGCTAAAAAATTAATTATTGAGTTTTTCCGTCAAGAAATTCTCATTAGTTGCCCGGAGTCAGGAAGTTGGCGGTGTCTCACCCCCGTGCCTCGGAAAGCATGTAAAGCCGTTGGTTCTGCGCCTGATCTCTCTCCGGTCGTGTCGGTTTACCGTCCCATCGGATTATGAGAGTGAGGGAATAGACAGTGCACCTGTGCTTGCGCATACACTTGGGCACTATAATCCTGTCCTGCGCCGATAGCTAGCCTCCGTTGAGGCAGGCCGCCGTAGCCGAAATTCGGTCTGGAGGATATTATTGTCATATATTATGATTCTTACTTATGTAATTGCCTTTTTGTACAGAAAAATTAAATAATATATTAATAAAATGGTGGTTTGGTCATGTGGAAAGAATGAATGAGGAAAAAGTGACTAAGCAAATTTATGTTGCAGAAGTGAACAGCAGAGTCGGAAAAGGACGTCCTAGGCGAAAGTTTATCGACCAAGTTGGCGATATATTGAAAATGGGCCAAATTAGGAGTACCCTTAACCGACGAGCGTGTATGGATGTGGAGGAGGCGAGAGAGGTGTGTCAGGATCGTGCCGAATGGGAATCTGTAGTCTCTGCCTACCCCCTCTGGGTGACAGGCGTGCGTATTTATGATTTTATGTTATGTTTTAAAATATTTCATATCATAATATTTCCTAAAGTACTAATTATTTTTACGATTTTATGAGCAGTCTGTTGATGCTCTTGCTACAGGAGCCTGCTACATCAAATACGTTATTTGAATATTAGCTGATATTAGTAAAATTCTAATACTTCATGATAATTATACAAATAATTAATGACACCTCGTTATGAACATCCACGTGAAGTGGCAGGTTTGTACTATATACAATTAAAATATAAAAAAAGTAAATTTAATATCCAGTTTACAGTAAAACACACATTCCGAAAATATTTTCAAAACTACCGAGAACATTTATAGATGTTTATACTCGTAAACCGGCAGAGCAATAACGTTGCAGAATAGAAAGAATTTTTCCGTTTGAAATGTACAAAAATTGCTATAAAATATATATTATGTAGAACTCGTTTTTTCGTTTTTTCGTTACTCGTTTTTTCTTGTTATTTGTTCGTATAATATGTATAAACTAAAAATCATGAGGTAATCAATATTCGTGTAGCTTCGTACCTAAAAAGGTACTCCACCAGGCGAAACATTTGGCATGGGAATCTGGAATGACGAACTTATTCTGAGGTTAAAACAACGCTGGTTGCTGAACACCGTGTTTATTTCAGTAGGTAGTTTATTGCTCTTGTAACGTAAATTGGAGCTTTAAGCTCTTCATTATTATCAATTTTACAGCTTACGAGTATCACGAGTCCACTACTGAACATAGTTTGATAGATTAACAAACAATGATTTGGTACCATTGGTATCATTCTTTGATACTTAATTATTTAAAATCGATACGTTTTTACCTTCAGAAATCATCAAATATTGATAATATTCCTCCTAGCAGTGGACCGCTATGATGATGATAAAAAGTGATATAAAATAGTTCTGGAACTATTTCGTAAAAATGTTATTACAATAGGTATAGGTAGGTAGGTCTATATAACAAAAAATTTACTTAAAAATATAATGTTTACCTAAAAGTATATATATATATATATATACATATATATATATACAGTGAAAATATAATGTTTACCTAAAAGTATATATATATATATATACATATATATACATATATATATATATATATACTTTTAGGTAAACATTATATTTTTAAGTAAATTTTTTGTTATATAGACCTACCTACCTATACCTATTGTAATAACATTTTTACGAAATAGTTCCAGAACTATTTTATATCACTTTTTATCATCATCATAGCGGTCCACTGCTAGGAGGAATATTATCAATATTTGATGATTTCTGAAGGTAAAAACGTATCGATTTTAAATAATTAAGTATCAAAGAATGATACCAATGGTACCAAATCATTGT